>BLKR01009493.1:0-112708 GCA_011170035.1 Teleogryllus occipitalis
ATTTCGACGATTCGGTAAAGAATTGCATGATCGGAAAAACTCTCCAGCATTCCCCATTGTCCATATTTCCTGATCTTGGTTTGAATCTCGATATCAATGTTTATATCTGTTTTGAACAAGATCATGAGCGTTGGTTACACCCTGTGACACTCTTCAGTGCAGTTAGTGTTCGATTTTAATGTAATAATTTAGGCTGTCAAGTTGTTTCTGTCTTTAAAATGTCAATATTTTATTGTATATAACAAATACAAGAATCTATAATATACTCACATGTTTCTTTTTTTACGAATTTTTTCATTGACTTGTATCAATAAAATAATAGTGATTTATGCACCAAGGACATTATAAAGGTTCTTATGGTCGATTTACTAATGAACCTTTAACTTATCTCGGGTTGTGATTTAAGATTTCCATCCCATAATGCCCTCCTTAAGAGAATATGTATCATTCAACTATTTTCATATTTCCCTAGTAACCACGATCCTCTCGATCTATGTAAGTTATGCAGTGTATATCGAGCTCTGCACCGATGACAATAACAAGCTATAACGTATCAGTAAAAAATAAGTATATTTTTAATTTGGATGATCTTGGCTGTCCGAGTGACGCTGCGACGAAGGCTGTGTGCCGACGTTTCGACCATCTTTTCGTGGTCTTCCTCAGGGCTGGTCTGCTGACAGGACAGACCAGCCCTGAGGAAGACCACGAAAAGATGGTCGAAATGTCGGCAACACAGCCTTCGACGCGGCGTCACCCGGACAGCCAAGATCATTCACATGACTCTGGCCGCGGAAGCCTACGACTTCATATTTTGAATTTATTTATAAATTAAGATATTTGGTCTATATGCCTCTCTTTAATTTCTTGATCACGTATTTTCTTTCCATCAATGTGCAATGCAATATTTGATTGATTTTGCTTTACATTAACATGTACCTTCATTATTTCTCGTCGGTGTATCCTGACGACTTCTGCAGTACTAGCCTTTTGAGAAATAGTCTGTCGTATATTGCTGGAAATGTTTGGAATTCCGGTTCTGAGATGTACACATTTCCCAATGGGGCCATTCCTTGGAGCCCTGCGAACGTAGACCCGTTGCGCCTGGGAATGTAGGCCGACGCAACGCGCTGCGCTCTGAAGCCGTGCAGGACGGCCGCAGCCTTTTAACGCCTCAATTTGCCCCTCTCTCGGACGCGTTGTGCTATGGAACGGAATATTCGATTAGAAGATAATTAAAACGCCTATACTTGTGAGAACTACTTTACAGATAAGAAGATATATATTCGTTATCTAGTTATCGAATTTTGATAATCCTATTGAATGCCAGGGGATGTAAGTATATAAAAAATGACTGTTTTAATTTCATAACGCAGTTCATATTTCGAGTTACCGGCTGAGTTTTACTCAAAAGCAGCATTGTCATCATATCTGCGGCGTTTCTAACCGGGAGACCCTAGAGTGGGGGTTCCGACGGTGGCAAATTTTAGAGTAGTGAGATTACTGGGTAGACTTCAGGAAAGGTGGAGAAGCATTCTAGCGGTTGGCTGCTTTGATCGCTAGTTTTCCGTGGTTTCTCCGATCAGTCCCACTCGAATGCCGGACAGGAGCACCTTAACAAACGTCACGGTCGCCGTGCGAACATTCTTTTTCCTTCCTTTTCCTATCATCTCTCTCTCTCTCTTTCTCTCTCTCTCTCTCTCTCTCTCTCTCTCACTCACTCACTCACTCACTCACTCACTCACTCACTCACTCACTCACTCACTCACTCACTCACTCACTCACTCACTCACCCACTCACACACACACACACACATGCCATGCGCTATCACTCTTGTCGAGAGACTTGTCGGGAGCTTCACGCTTGCCCCGGTGGGAGAGATACCAAGAGAGGAACGCTGGGGTCTATCCAACGGAGGAGGAACACCGCCACCTCTCGAGATAAAAAACATTCACTGCCCTAACGTGAGGAATGCTCATAGCAGTTGACGTGCCCAGAAGCTTAAATCAATCATTGGAAATCTCACTAATACTTCTTGGTGTAATCATTACTTCTTCGTGATGGAATATCTCAATTACTTCCTGGAGACATTCATTACCAATATAAACCAACATATATTTTACATTAACAATTGATTTCTACCTGCTGTACGTCATTTCTTTGTGCCATGTAGTTCTAGTATTTTCTTAAACAAACTTTATTCTTCCTGTGCCCGCGCGGGAGGTGAGGCAATTCGTGATTGTTGCTTTTCATATGTGAACGTTCACGTTATTTCATAAATAGAAATCGGATTTCTAGACAAACCACGTTTCACTTCAATTGTGAACACCTTTCATGACTGAATGATATCTATAAAGCATGTTTATAATGTCTAATGTGCTTATTTCATTATTAGATTTAAAAGTACTTGTTCAACTGTTATTGGTCTCATTTTCTGTAAATTCAAACCGTCACTTGTAAATCCAGAATAAGTTCATGATTGAATATTTGCAAAACATAATTATTTACGTATAAAAGGGTGAATTCTAAAATGATTCTGAAAAATGTTAACAAAAAATTGATGCGGTTGTAATCAGAGTACAGCAGGCGGATTCTAGTGTAGCGATAAATGGTTCTCTTTCCTATGAACAGTTTGAATTCTACTGGTTAGGGCGTTCTCTATTTCATAGGCTTTAAGTTCAGGGCGTTCCATATTTACTTGTTCATTTCTTTCGGATTCCGAGATTATCTCCCCACTCTCGATGGTTTCAAACAAAGATGGTCAAAAACAAAGGATATAATGGAGATGATGGTGATGATTAGATATGTTGAGTGTGTAATGACACAATCAGAAGAATGGCATAACCGAGAAACACATGACTATTTTGCGAGTCACAACTTCATCTAAGCTTCTGATATTAGCTCTGGTCTCTGACGCGGTAAGCACGCGCGCTTGGCCATTTCTCTCTACATTGACTGCGAATGGTCGGTCACAGGGCGCTTCGCAACCCTCATTTATTTTGTTACTCAGGAGTTTCGAATTTTCTTTTGGGTGAAACCACGCTGATGTGTGAGAGCGTAGAAATTGGGGCAGTCGCCACAAAATGCAAAAAGTTGGGTTCTCAGCACCCTCGTCCTGCCGGACGAACTTTCTTCTTGCAAAATATATGCAATGGGCCCGACGGAGTGACTCGTCCGTCTCTCTCCGCCTGTTCGCTCGCAGCCCCGTCTCTCCCCGCCCCATCGCTCCCCGCCCCGTCGCTCCCCGCCCCGTCGCTCCCCGCCCCGTCGCGCGCTGCCCCGTCGCTCCCCGCCCCGTCGCTCCCCGCCCCCTCGCTCCCCGCCCCCTCGCTCCCCGCCCCCTCGCTCCCCGCCCCCTCGCTCCCCGCCCCCTCGCTCCCCGCCCCCTCGCTCCCCGCCCCCTCGCTCCCCGCCCCCTCGCTCCCCGCCCCCTCGCTCCCCGCCCCCTCGCTCCCCGCCCCCTCGCTCCCCGCTCCGTCGCTTCCCGCCCCATAACTCCCTCACCCATCGAGAGCGCAGCCGAATGCATGTGGAACACGCACTCTTCTCCAGGTCGCGGCATTATCTTTGAGAGTAGCGCACGTGCACGTGGAAGTGGGTCTACAGTTTAAATTTCATGAGTAGTCTTATCAGATTTGAGTAATTCATATTCTCAACAAATTGTTTTTCAAAATATTCCAGGAAAAGTAAATATTCATGGACCAGGCGGACAATGAATTGAAAAGGAGGAAAGCATGTTGATCAGTGCACAAGATGCAGCGCGTTCGAAAGATAGTTTTCTGAAAATGTTAGAGAGCCTATTTGATATACAATAGAAGTTACTAGAGTTACAATAGAATAATTAACTTCTTACTGGATAACACAAAATGTATTCAGATTTAGAAGTAAGTAAAACATGAAGAATATGTTTATAATAATAATAAATTATATAATACGAAGAAATTAGAAGTATGTAAAACCAATGAAAAGACGGCATATGTATACAACTAAAAATATTTATTTACTAGCGTGTAAATAATACGGTTATTTAACACCTTTTCTTTATTTACTTACTAGCGTGTAAAAATGTGTTATTACTACGTACATTTTTATATACCCAGACTTTCCAAAGATTTTAATCAATAGTCGTAGTAATTTTCACTCATTCTGTTGGTCAGATCAATGTCGAAACGCAAGTTGTTATATCAAAATGCGCTATAATTATGACTAACTGGGAATCTAAACAAATAATTTAGCATGAAGTCCGGATTATCGGTTCATCATGACCACAGGGCCATATGCTCCAACACTAAAGCCTCCGCATGACAGGGAAGAACGTAATCGAAGAAGTACTATTGTGCTCAACAATTAGTTCTGCTTGCTTTTCTTATAGTCAATAACAATTTAATTTTATTTATATTATGTTGAACTTATTCATCGTTTGTAAATGGGTATTGGTAATCTCATTACTGCGTGTAGATTGATATTACAAGCCATTTTGATCACTGACATTTGTGTATATTAAACGAATACCAATATAACTAATTCATAATTTATTAATACTATTTCACTAATACAATTCTTTATTCGTACTTGTTTCAGTTTGTTCTGCGACCTTTAGAAGAACCTTTTCCGTTGTGATAATGAATTCTCAAAGAGGAGTATAGTTGTAATTTGAATGCGCGAGAGCGCTGTTTTTCAACGATTTCACTTAACATCCTTGTAAATTCATTTGAATTCCTCAAGAGGCGGTCTTCGGCCATGCGCACGTGATCGACCTAATGAGAGCATCCTCCTGAGAGTACGTCTTTAATTACGCGTTGTTCTTCTTCTTCTTCCGACAGTTCTGTGAGCAACGTTTCGAATCCAAAGCATGCAAAAATTAGTGGCTGGTGTCGCCTTGCATTCCTACGCGCCCATCAAAGGCGCCGCCCCACGCAGCCCCCCTCCAGCGGCCCCTCGCAGCCTCCCTGCGGGAAGCCACCCCACGCGGCCACCCGCCGCAACCACCTGCCACGACAATCGAAACAACGACCGGGAGAAACCATCCAGCACGATTCTCTTACGCAATCACCAAACCCCATATTTTTCCAACACAGTTACTCGAAGCTTCCACCCGTTCATACACCCTTAGGATCCGCCTGTCATGACGCAAACACTCGAGGTAACCACTTGTATACAGACACCCGATGCAACTGCCGAAATCCGTGGTTCTATTTTATTTATGAGGCCATGAAGTTATCATTTAAGTATTAAAAATTTGCCATTTAAATACTTATAAACAGTATTCATTTCAAAATTGCCTAATATTTCGTTGTATTTCAGTGAAAAATGCGTGCCAGTTTCTTCAAAAATGTGTTATAAAAAATAGTATAGCCAGAAACGTAAATATATTTAATTTTCTAAAACGTCAATATACATTTACACTAAATGGTCATACTTGCTATGCATTTTATCAAAAACTCACCTTATCTTTAGAAAATACTGATCTCCAATTTAAAAGATTTTTCCCGTCGATATTACAATTTCGTAGAGATAGTCAACAACATAATTATTTCTAAAAATATAATTTCTAATAAAAGTCCACACTTTTAAGAACAATGATGTAAAAAGAGTATGATGATGATGATGATAATAATAATAATAATAATAATAATAATAATAATAATAATAATAATAATAATAATAATAATAATAATAATAATAATAATAATAATAATAATAATAATAATAAAATTCGCTCGGATTATAACAAACAGGTGTTGTATAGGGAAAAAATTATGAGTTATTTAAAATATATGAGTAAAATATCATGTAAGGGTGGAGGAATGAAGTTTTTGAAGTGTCAAATGTGTCCTAACGGGCCAATGTGAGCATCGATGTATGAATAATATATACTGAATGAAACTTGTACGACGTACTAAATGTGGGATAACGGATAATTTGAAGTAAAGGGCGAATTTGAAGCAAAAGAAATCAGTGAGATCGCCTCACCCCTTCTGCCTTCATATTCAAATTAAAGGCATCCCGCGCGTAATCGTGGGTGGTAGAGTGCGTGACTAACAAACACGTCCAAGGCAGGCGAGCTTTCCTTGGGCCCCTCGGGGAAACAACTTAGCGCCTCCTTTAGGGGTGGCCAAAGTAGCAGCGACCACGCCCGTACCATCGCCCTCACTGCCATATTCATTCCTGTGCAGGGGCGAGGGAGGAAGCTTACAACTTCAAGGCCTGTCTTCGACGACCTCCGACCTTCCTGTGCAGGTGATGAGCCATTGGATATCACTCCGCGAACGATGGCAGGAGTCGTGATGAAGAGTGAATGATGATGAGAGAGAAATGATAATGATGATTTAACAGGATTGACTGTGGGATGAAAAATCAACCACGGCTCAACCACACGGTGAGAACACGCGCCATCCGCGGGAGTCGAAGCCGGGCCTTGGGTCGACGTACTTGGTGGATGCTCCGACACCCATCGTCTCGAAGCGTGGCTTAGCAATTAGTAGCGCATGGAAATAACTTGTCGCAAGTTGCACGGCGTGCGGGAAGAAGGCGGGGAAGGAGGCGGGGATGGGAGCGGGGGCGTCGCACCTGAGCGGGGGCCGCGGGACGGGGCCCGGGGCGGAGGGGGCGGGGCCCGCTGAATGGCGTTAATTAGGGCGCGCGCGGAATGGCAAAGGCGGAATGGCGAGGTCGCCGCGACGGTGCGTTTTTGCGCGTGTTGCGGCGGTGAAGCTTCGCCCCTCCCAACCCTCCCGCACCCCTGCCGTCGCGAGCCGCCTCCGTCGCCGCCCGGGCACCCGCTTCGCCCCGCCCCCGCTGGCGCCGTCGCCGCCGCCGACCCATAGATGTCATGCATGAAGGAGGCCGCGCTCCCGAGAAATTGGGAAAGTTTAATTAATTTAATGGGAAATATAAATGCCTAATCTGCGTGCGTGTCTGCAATGTTTATGACCTGCTACACCTCATTCAACGCAAATGAAGGAGGGGTGAAGGAAAGGAGAGCCCTGGCTTCTTCGCCTTCGCGGCCGCTTTTGTTCGCCCGCCCGCCCCCTCGCCCCTCGACCGCCGCGCCACGCCGCCCCGTCCCGCCCTACTCGCCCCCGCCCCCGCACCACCTCCGCGCGAGGAGGTGCCAACTTTTATGAGCAGCGGCTCAGTCGGCGCGCAATTGCGACGGCGACGCGCCCCCCGTCCACCCTGGGCGTCCTCCGTGAAGACGCGCCGCCCCGCCACGCCCCGCCACACCCCGCCACGCCCCGCCACGCCCCACCACGTCCCGCCGCACCCCGCACCCCGCACCTCGCGCCCCGCCGGCGCCGCTCCCGACGCAGCCCCGGACGATTGAGCGCGCGGAGCGCGCGGAGCGGAGCGGAGCGGCGCAGGAGCTTGCAATTACAGCGCTATTTTATATGTCCTCCCGGGAATTCCCTTTTTGGAATTTACGTTGCGGTGCGTCAGTCGCGCGGCGCGGCACGGCGCGGCACGGTGGCGGTGGGGATGGGGGTTAGCGGGCGACGAGCGAAGGGCGACGCGCGCTGCTTGGTGCCAGAGTCGAATAGAGCGCGCAATAAGAACAAATACAGGCGGCGGTGGCGGTGGCGGTGCGGGAGGTCCCAGACGTCGCTCGGCGCGGGCCCCGCCATCCGGAGAGCGCCAAGAAGCGGTTCAGCGAGGTTCAGAGGAGAACATGATCAACTGTTAACATAAATCATTTCAAACTGTACCTAAAAATGCTCTTTGCATGCTTTAGGCAATATACACAAAATTTTCTAAAAAACAAATAAAATGTTTTTCTTAAACTTTTTCCTCGTACCTTATCAATGAGCTGTAAAAAGAATTGGCATGAGTCCCAACTCTGTATTTCAGTAAATAGCAAAAAAGGAACATTCAAAAACTATAAATTGGAAGTTAGATTTTTGTCTTAAACAAAATCTTTTCTAAAAAATCAGATTTTTAGAAAGTCTGAAAAGAAAAAACTTTTTTGAAAAAAATCGAGTAGTTTTCATGCAGTTTCTGGTTGATCGTAATGCAAATTATAGAAAAAAATTGTTCAAGAACCTCTACAAATTTTTAATTAAAATTTGTGTAACGTATAGAACAAACAAAAAACGCTTAAAAACGTTATGCACGTCATATTTTCGTTGAACTCTCTGAATTTTCGAAAATTGCAAATTTATAAATAATGCGAGAAAGTAGAATGTGCTTTTGGAGCACCACTCGTTTTGTTGTATACCACCGCCTAGAACGTACGATTTTATAAATTTAATACTTCATATTAAAAATATTCCAAATAGAAACATACCGTGTTTATACTTTATATTTAAAATGTGCAATAAATGACCTGCTGGACGTTTTATTCTAACACAGTTTTCTTAAATCAAATTACTACGCACTTAAGTATCAAAATTTCATGAGATGTTTAAATGGCATTTATGGGGCAAATAATTTAATTACAGAAGCGACAGGAATATACGATCAAAAACATTTCATTTGTTTGATTGAAAAAGGTGTTTATGGAAAATCGACGGCGTACTAAAAACAACGAACTTCAAGTAGTACATTATTGTTGGTTTAGTACGTTGTTCTTGACGGTATTAATGAAAACTGTAAGAATGAAATACATAAATAATATAATATGAAGAGTTATTCGCCATTGTTGAGCAATTAAATCGCTTCTTGTTATAGCGCAATATTCGAGTTTTCTTATTTGCTGACGCTTTGGTTCTGATTTGGACCTTCACCAGGGCTATTAAAAACAAAAATTAACTCGCATACATCAGATCAACTTAAACTTTATCTGCGTGAACTAGTGTGTTCATGTATAGTTGTGTAATAATGTAAATTGTTAAATTTGCATGTATGACAAATACCTCACGCAACTACGAGGATAAACTTCACTCTTTAATTTGCGTGGGTGCCCGTGATGCACCATGTCGCCATATCCAAATGGGCACGTGATGAAAGGTTGAGAGACTTGACAATGCTATTTATGTTTTTTTAAATTATCAGTAAAGAACGATATTTTTAATTATTTTAAACTACTGTTATTACACGATTGTATGTACTTATTAAGTGCCTATACTACAGCATGTGATATCTTTGGCAATTTAGCAATTTAAAAGATTTTTGTGTTAACACAAGAACCGTGTTTTAATTTGAAAGGATATAAATAATTTGTAAAATGAATAATGCAGAAGAGGAATGTCTCATTCTTGTGGCATTGTAACTCATAGGGGTGAAATACAACTGCAACCTCTTATTGAATTCATTTATCCACATATGAAAAGTGGATACTAACGAATTATTGATTGGTTAGTATATAAGGCAGCAACGACTATGAAAGTCTTAAGACAATATTGGAACTGTGTATCTTAGGAAGAGATAACCTGATAATCTGGAACGATAATTAAAGTGTTACTAAATTTGTTGCTGATGGCGCAGACTTTAATAACCCGGAACAACTTGTGTAGTAGTGTTTTCTGATTGAGAGTAAGGGGTACTCTTTGAATATTAAACGTTTTATAATTTATAGATGTATAAAATATATTTAAATAATGATAATACTAAAATAACAATGAAACTTCCTGGCTCTAGTAAGGATTCAATTATCCAAAATTTTTCACTAAATAGACGAATGTGTTTGCTCGCTCGAGCTTAGAGAAACATGACATGTTCCATAAAAAAATGAAGATTGCAATGCAGCCCAATAGCGCGTAGTTTCATCGCTTGGTATGCTGGCGCGCGCACGCCCACCTGCTGTTTACCTCTGGCCCCCCTTCCTCGGCCCGTCGCCCGCGCCGCGCGCCCATACAAATTGCGTTACAGCTAAGTGTTAAAGCATGGAGTGATGATAAACCGTTTAGTATCCTACACTGCGCCGACCTGCATGCTAAGTCGATCCCAACTCAATTTCTGGCGTGGGTGGCGCGGGCAAAGGCGGCGTAGCAGGGGCAGGGGCAGAGGCGGAGGCGGAGCGACGGGGCGCCACCGGAACGGATCTGTGGCGTAATGACCAAATCTTGGAACCCTCCGCGCCCCCTCGTGGCGCTCGCGGTAAACAGAGGCCCGGCCCCCGCCTACTCCTCTTCCTCTTCCTCCGTCGCTACCTCACTTCCGTTACGCCGGCCGGCGCTGCGCCTCGACGCCTCCTGCGACCCGTGGCCCCGCCCCGCTCCCCCCGCTCTGCCCTGGTCCGACCCACTCCGACCCACTCCGACCCGCTCCGACCCGCTCCGACCCGCTCCAACCCGCTCCGACCCGCTCCGACCCGCTCCAACCCGCTCCGATCCGCTCCGACCCGCCCCGGTCTGCCCCGCTCCGCCCTGCGCAGCGCCGTCTGCAACTTTGCCTCCGCCTCCGCTCGCGGACCTCCAGCGCACCGTCAGGTCTCGCGTTCCCACTCGTCCCAAACTTCAGTCTTTTTTCTTCAATCTTCTCGGCTCCCTTGTCCTTCGCCATTGATTCCCTCCGCGTGCCTCTGCCGCCCCGCCCCCTTGATGGCCGTTGCCCCTTTGTCCCCCGGGCCGCCGAATCGCCGTCCCGCGCACCTTGCAACACTCGGAGGCGGTGCCCGTTTCCATCGCCCTGTGCTCCGGCTCCTCTCCTCTCCTTCCACCAGCCCCGTGGCTCAGTCGTCCCGTGTTGCGCTTTCGCCCCGACGCCCCCCAGTCGCCCTCGCCAGCTCCTCGCCCCGCCCCGGCGCATCCTGTCGCGCACCCGCCTCTTCCCGGCAGAGGTCGTCTGCGAGCGGGCGCGTCGGGGCGCAGGGACAGGCGAGCGGCGGCAGCGGCGGCGGCCGGTAGCTTGAAAAACAGAGCTCGCCAATGACGCGGGCATCGAAGGCGAATGAGGGAATACAGATGGGCGAATATGCCGCGGAATGGACGCCTGGGGAGGCGGCGGCGCCGCGTGGCAAGATTTGTAAATGAGCGCGCGGGCGGCGGGCGAATCCCAAGTACCTGCGCCGGCGATGCGCCGCCCGCGCCTGCCCCACCCCGCCCCGCCCCTCCCTGCCCGCACTTTCCTCCCGTCTCTCCCTGCCCCGCCCTGCCCCTCCCTGCCCCGCCCTGCCCCGCCTGCACGCCTTTGAATTGAGCAGCGAGCGAGGGCGTGGGGCGGGCGCCGATTCCAGGCCCCGAAGACGCTGGTGCCCGTCCCTCCCGCCCCGCCCACCCCCACCTCGCCCTTCCTGCTCCGATGGCCTCAACGGCGCTCGCCGCACACCGCAATCGCCGAGATATTGCATTTCGCAGCGCGATTCCGGCAAGTGGAAGCGAATTATCTGCGCGGGACTCGGCGATGGCTGAAGAGCGCGCGTCCACAGCGAGCGCTTGCACAACATTGACGATATTACAACGTTAGAAGACGCGAGATGGCCTCCGAATAGGTGGAAGGGCGCGGGCGCTGGAGGGGGCACCGCCGTGCCCTCCCCCCAGTGTGTAAAACGGCCCGTGGAGCAGCCTGTGTTTTCAAACTGCGATGGCAATAATCGAATGGCTCCTCAAGGAGAGCGCTTGGAGGGGCGGCGAAGCGGCGCGGGCGGGGCGGGGACGGGCGGGGCGGGGCGGGGCGGGGTGGGGCGGGGCGGCCGAAGCGACGGCGCGCGCCCGTGCGTGAAGATGACACCGCTGCGAGGGCGCGGCCGGGGGCGGCGGCCGTGCGCGCAAGCCTCCCGTGCGCCGCCGCCGGCCGCCCGGACAGCCTTTGGCTTTTAGGACTTCGCCAAGAAAGTTGGCGAGAGAAAACACGGTGGCTCGCGCAAACAAGGGGGGCGGGGCGCGGTGGGGCGGGGCGGGACGCGGTGGAAGCGGGCGGTCGGGAACGAGGCGTGGCGGGGTGCGGGCATAGCCGAGAGCGGCGCGCGACGCGAGGGGCACGTCCCGCCCATCCGTCTTGCGCCGCCTTCGCGAGGCAGGGCGGGGCGGGGCAGGGGCGGGGGCGGCGGAGGAGGCGGGGGCGCTGGAAGACGCGCATATTCGTCGTCGGGCGCGGAACGACGCTACTTCGTCAGGCGGGCGGGCGGCAGAGGCGAGAAAGTTTGGCCCAAGAATGCGTGTCGTTCGCTCAGTCCTGCCCGCCCCACCCCGCCCCGCCCCCTCCACGTGAAGGGCGTCCGCCCGCGCGTCGGGCCTGTTGGTCTTTTCAGTGTTGCCTTCAAAATCTAATGCGTCCTCGTATCACCGTTTCCTGCGGCTGTTCCGCTCTCGCTTGCCCGGGAAATGCTTCTCATCATCTGTGGATATCTATTAGAAAATGCGTGCCAATAGCTCGAATTTCCAGAGGATGAAATATTGAAGATGGTTTAAATTATTACATAATAATTTTCTCATACACATTATTTTCGTTCTAAATTTTGCTTAGCATTTTCCCCGTCATACATAACAAATAATATGGAAATATACATTCACATAGAATTTCAGATTTTATAACGATGAATTTAAACGAGATGTTTATAGTTCTAATTAAAGAATTAAATTTTAAATCCTTTAAATTAAGTAACACAAAGGGTCCGACGAAAGGCAAGATAATCCACTGCCCCAAAAGAAAGTTTTATTACTTCCAGTTTATAGAGATGTGGTTCTTAGATTTTTAAATGGAAAATCGGTCAACTTAATCGATCTTTTTACGGTCTCATATTTACTTCGTAGAAAGAGAGAAATATACAATGCTGCAGGAAATAGTGCTTATTTTTCGACAGAAAAACAAATTTTGTGGTACTCTCAGAAAGTGGATTCGGTTTGCTCCAATGCTTAGTAAATTACTTTCTCGAATATTTAGTGTTGTCAGAATCCACGTTCTTTGGTTTCTTCATGTCTCTCCGTCCGTCCGATCGTCCTCCCGCCTCTCCGTCCATTCCCTTGTCTGTATACAACACTAGCATCTAATACCCTACACAGGATTTTCATCAAAATTCATATTCCCCTATTGATCTAAATGATGTTGAGACGCATAGATTTTGAAACAAATGTTGTTTTCTGGGTACTTTATGTGAAGGCCCTGCATATCCAACATTTTCTCAAATTTGGATTTAAATATTTTCTATAAATTTTCAGCTCGAATAAAGAAAAATTCGATTATAAAATGGCGCAAATGTAATTTTCATTCAAACTTCTCAATTCTTGAAAAATGCTAAATTTAAATATGTTCGACATCATACTACTACTACGTTATTGAAGAGAGTTGTTTTCGTAATGAAATACATTCTTGATAATTAGATCTTTAAATAATATTACTAACAATGTTTTGAAAATGTGAATAGCTTTGAAAGTCGTGGGGACAATTTTAAAAAAATAGGTATGCCAGAGTTCTTGAAAAGCACCTTAAATTTTTCTCTTTTGTTTTACTCAGTGGAATATTGTTCGCTTACTAATATGACATATGTCCGATTTTCATTAAGATTATACCCGCGTCATTTTAAATATTGTAACAACCTCTTTTTGTCAATTGTTTTACAATTTATAATAAGAAATAAAGTGTTCCAATCTACAAACGATGACGTGGCCTTTTAATTTTACCCAGAAATGTATATCTGTAACGCTGATGAAACCAATCTTCTTTTTCAGAACAAAAGTGAGAGGTGTGTCGTATATCAGTACATAACGATAATACGGGCATTTGCCAAGCTTTTGGAATCTTTTATTTTTTATTTCAGAATTTTAGGATCAGTAAAACCTTCCTTTTCCCCCTTGATTTAAGTTATAATATTTAAAAAATATGAAGATTGTTTAAAGCGCGGGGCGGCGCGGGGCGGCGCGGGGCGGCGCGGGGAGGCGCGGGCCGGCGCGGGGCGAGAACGATGATGCTGGCGCGGTCTCCTGCAGTAGCAGCCAGTGAGTTTCGGTTGCTTTGAGCTCGCTGTTCGGCGCTGGCTCTTTGTGGCGAAATTTTTGACATTTGCCGGTGGCGACCTTCGAGGGGCGCCGCCTCTGCGAACGACGGGAAGCAGGAAGAAGTTTCCAGCCGCACTACTGGGAAGTTCCTCTTCCGTTACCAAGAATAATTACAGCCTCTTTAATTGTGTTACAAGAAACGGCTGGGACTAGTGAAGAATGAAACAACACTTAGTAGGGAATGAAAGGAATGCTTGTAAAATTATGTGAAGAAATAAAGAAGAGACCGGTTTAAGAGTCAATAAAAATCTCTAACTATTTGTCCTGTGAATACCTAAATGTATGGTTCAGCTTTAGTATATTTTCTCATTTTTTCGCGCCAGCGCGATGTACAGTCGTACTGAATACGGTAATAGGCTGACAATTGTCCACTCGTCGTCTATCTACTTCGTTATGTGGAGAAAAGCTGTACGTAATAAGCGTTCACTCACTATATCACTCATAACATTATAATAGAAACGATTTTTACTCTAAAAATATCAATTAACGTGCAGATATTAATTTGAGGAAAGAGTAATACATTTTGAATAATAAACACAATCTCCACGTGTTCACTTGATAATTATACAAGCGGGTCACTGCTCAATCGACTGGAAATGGAAATCTTCACTGAGAGCAGAGTGTGTCATAATGCGCCTGCTTCAGCATGACGCGCTTGCGTGGAGCGTGGGAAAGCATGCTGGTGTTCCCCACTCCGAGGTCTGGTCTCAGCAGCCGTCGAGCGCGCCACCCGAGAGATCGCGCGGCGACGCCGCAAGAGAGGAAACGAGGTGGATCACGCGGGCTTTTCAAGCGCTTCAACTAAGAATGGAGCACGCATTACGATAATAAAATGTACGTTTTATATTTCGAGATGAAAAATATTTACGTAGACTGTAAGTGAATTTAAATTATATTGTATATGAGATGTATTGAACGAGTAGACTTACATATTCATACAACTTTTCCTAACTGCCTTCTCAAGGTGCCGCCACTGATGTGTACATCTAGTTTTTAGGCTCCTTTCGCGCGTACAAATATTGCGTTTTCTTTTCGTTCCCGATAAAAATTATTACACTATTAGAAGCGTAGATTTCTGTCGTTGTTAATTAAAATTTTAGTTTCAACATTTTTTTTTCTTCCTGGGGCTTTTTCCAGCTTTAGAGGATGCCGAATTCGACTATCCGCGCTGGGTATCCTTATGGGGACACAATTAGCCTTTACACTATACATTGACGCACATGCAGGCAGTGAGTCTGTGGTCAGCAGACTTACAAGACATTCTGCGACAACACACATACATGAAAGACAAGCGTCAAACAACCATGCCCATGGCGGGACTCGAACCCGCGACACTTTCGAAAGCGCTCTAGCCACCTCGGCCATCCATGACGGCTGTTTTCCAAAAAAAAATATTTTGGATAATAATTGTTTTTAATTTAATATTCAATTAATAACATTGTTAATAATATTTTATAACCATAATTCTTTCGTGAAAATGACACTGATTGCGTATGTGATGATACATTCATTTGCCAAAATCAGGAAGGAATAAAATACTGCAGTCCAGCGGATATCAGTATCAGAGAACAGGAGGAATTCTTTGTAGAGAAACTCTAGGTAATGACCTAGACCCAGATACTTCGAAATAATGACTCGGGCAGCGAAAAACCCTCATTTCCACAGATTCAAGTGGACCTCATTTGCGCACGCCGATACTTCTAGTACCCATCACCGTTTTCCCATATTCCCCGCCCTTTATCTTATTCCTTTCCCAAGACCGAAGGTCTATGCCGTATACTTTCCAGATTCACTTTATCTGTTTATTGGCGTCAATGTATAATTTGAAACTTCCGTACACTACACATATGATATATAAAAATTTGGGTCACTATGAACATCACATCATGTACGCATCACAGCAGAGTATCCACAAGTTGCGAAACTAGTGATTTGTACTGTCCTCTGAGATAGAGTAAAATGCCATTCTTTGCCACTTCCCACATGACGTCATTACCTTTAAGCATTACTCCGTAACAATTTACCCACGATAGATATTGCATACATTAACGAGCGAGAATGCGTTACTCTGCAGTCCGTGGCATCGTCATGGGAACCAAAGTCGGTTTTCCATCTCAAATCGATAGTAAATCTGAAACACTACTCACAGACAACCGGCTGGAAGATGCGTGCCACAATAAGGAGGATAATGTTCTGATGCCGATAATGAGATGGGCGTTGTTTCCCGCGTTGTGCGCGGGTGTGTATTTTCAAAATGATAAAAGTGATTTGAGAGGCGTCCATTCGCACATAAAAGAGCCATCTGGGGGCTCCTCCAGGCGCCCGGGCATAATGTAGGCGAATAACGCCGGGCCACGCGGCGGCCGCAAGCGCTTTCACGCGCCTCCAGGAGCCCCAGCGGCGCCTAACGGCCGAGGCTCTGATCCCGCGGCTTCTAGCCCCCCGCCCCGCCCCCGCACCCTCCTTGTTCCCTCCTCGTTCCACTCCGCTCTCCCCGCCGTCTTGTCCCTGTTACCGTCGCGCTCCCACCTCGCTCTGCCCTTGCTCTCTCCCGACTCGTATCTCGCTACTGTCCCTCTCACGGCCCGTCCCTCCGACCCGTCCTCCACCTTGCTCTCTCCTGGTAACCTCTTCGCCGCATCCGTTTCCGCCGGCTGCTACTTCACAGCATCACACTGCGCTGTTGCCCGCCTCGCCATATTCCCACTTCTCTCCGCTCCCACTCGCAATTCCCCCGTCGCTTCTACCCGGCTTAATGTCCCTTACTGTCCCGCTGAAACACGCTTCTCCTCCATTGCCTCATCCCAGTAGCGCCCGATCCCGCTCCGCCTCCGCCCCGCTACCACCTCGCTACCGCCTCGTTACCGCCTCGCTACCGTCTCGTTACCGCCTCGCTACCGCCTCGCTACCGCCTCGCTATCGCCAAGCTACAATCTCGCTACCGCCTCGCTACCGCCCCGCTACCGTCTCGCTACCGCCTCGCTACCGCCTTGCTACCACCCCACTACCTTCCCACTACCTCCCCGATACCTCCCCGCTACTGCCCCGCTACCGTCCCACTACCGCCCTGCTACCGCCCCGCTTCCGCCCCGCTACCGCCCCGCTGCCTCCCCGCTATCGCCCCCACTGACCCGCTCCTTGGCGTGCGCTTGGCCCCTCAGCACAGAGCTCCAGCCGCGCACCCCACCTCCGCCTCCTCCTCTCCCATCGCTGGCGGTGCTCTCGCGGCGTTTGCCTACGCCCGCCTCACGCTCTTCGCCCGCCCCGCCTCGCCCCGCCCCGCCCCCGCTCCCATGCCGCCCTCCCTACCACACGCACCAAGACTCCGCCCACCCGCTCTCGAGGGCCCCGCCCCGCGCCGCGCCGCGCCGCTCCGGCGAAGACGCCGCCGCCCGCGCCCCGCAGCATGTGCGCCCGATTGAGATTCCGCTGTGCGCGGAGGCGGGGGAGGAGGCGGGGGTGGCGCTGCGCTTAAAAAGCAGGAAAAATAGCGGCTTTTTTATTTCCTCTGTCTGTCAATCTCCCTGCTATTTACTGAAGTGTTAGTTCTGTGCCCTTTTCTTCGTCTTCGCCCTCGAATAATTCAAATCATCTTTTGTTCCTTGGCTTATAATTTTTGCCCTTTCCCCTGCGGCTCTCCCCCACGTTTCCCCCCGCACTCCAGCCGTCAGGATCCCCTCCCCCACCCCTCCCTGAACCCTCACCACCCCTTCCCCGCCCCGTCCGCCCGCGCTAGCCAGCCCCGGCCCGACCCGGCTCGGAGCGCACGCCCCAACATGTTGTTTTATGTTTCATTCAATTCCTCCTTTCCACCCTAGCAGACAAACAGAAAAAACTTTTAAAGAGAAAAAATTGTAAGATCTCTTTATCCAGGAATCGAATAATAGAATGCGAGCGACGGGCGCGGACGCGCGCACAGCTTTGGAAAATGTATGCAGACGCCGCCTCCGCCTCCGTCGCCGCAGCCGACGTCGTTGGCTGCTCCGTCAGTCGCATGGGCGGGGAGGGGGCGGGGCTGGGCTGGGTGGGGGCGGGGCGGCGGAGAGAGTTGCTGGCGAGCGGCGCAGGTACAGAGTGCGCCTCTGAGACACCAACGAGCCCACCTAATCCATTATGAAACGTCCTGAGAATTGTCGAAAACTCTGTATCTCGCTTGCGTTCACGTTTGCTCTCTGTCTGTATATGTGAGAGTGTTATGTGAGAGAAAATCGTACAGGGTTTTTCATTTTCCTCTGTTGTCCTCCTTGTTTTCATTTTCCTTTGATACGTTTTTCGAAAGAAGCGTTTGTTATTTGGAAGAATTCCTGAAATAATAGAAACACCCTTTCTCTCTTTCTTTCATGATGCCATAGAAATGTAAGAAGTTCGTTCTTGGCAGTTCGAAACTACTAATTTAATAAATTTATTCATATATTAGTAACACAAAAAAGAGACAGTTTTTGAATATTCACCTCTTGTCAACGACAATGGTCGAAATCGCTGAAAGTGGCGCGACACATTCACGGGCGTAACTGGCTGGAGGAAGTACTTTCTTGCTTTAATAACGTTTGCGTAATAATATAATACCGAAATTACTGTCCATATTAACACATCAGCCATTATTTGTAAAACGCGTTACCAATCGCAGCACATTAGGCGAAAAGACTAATTATTTTCAATTTATACATCAGCACAAATTTGACCATACAAAAATTGCGTATTAAAATCGCGCAACAATGAGAAGCAATTCTGAGAATTTCAAACTGTCGCGGCGTTGCCATTGTTGTATTGCGACCTGACATGTCCTGAAATAGTCCAGCAAAAGAAGCGCGGGAAAATCGAATTTGGAATTTCGAATCAACTCGTATCTTCAAGAAATATGTACATAACTTTAATATAATTTTGGAGAACAATTTCATTAAGTAAAATAATCTTTATTAACAATATTGTAGTTTTGCAATGCATTGTTTTGCAGTTTTCGGAAACACAGAGTTTACCGTAAATGTGCTCTACACAATATTTATTAGCATACTTCCTTCCAGAAAAAAATTAGTGACAATTTGAGTCCTTTTTAATTTTTTAAATTGCCTTTACTTCAGGCGACAATTCCGCGAAAACATTTTTTTTAAATTGTATTACCTTATTAAATATTTCATATTTGAAGAGATTTTGTGAGGGAAAAAACTCTTTCAGAAGCGCTATAGTTTTGAAATATTGTAGCTCCCCTTGAAAAAATAGATGAAATTATAAGGCATACTCAATTCGTCTATCCTCGTTCTCCATTGACCCACTGGGAGGTGCTTTTTACTGCTGTTTGAATGGGTCTTACCAATGATTTTTATAAATGTTAAGGATAAAAATAATGTTAAACCAGTTAAAAATAGAGTATTAAAATCTCCTATGAAGAGTATAGCAAACGATGAAATAAGAAACTACTATATGCGTTGTGAAAGTGCAGAATGAATAGACCTTTGAATATGGGAAACGTGATACCTTTATTTTGGAAGAACAGTGAGTTCATTTCGCAGGTGTGTTGCACGAGAACGATATTTTATTACCGATTCAAATTCATGTATTAACGGAGGAACTGAGGTAAGTAAGAATCATTAGATATCAGTGTTGAAGAAGACGAAGAAGACGACGACGCGGGTCATGTCACACGTCAGTTGTGTGCTGAGTGCTGAGAGACGTGGAGAGGAGTGGCGGTATAAGGCGACGCTTGCCCTGCCCGCGGTCCCCGCCTGCGGTCCTGTCCCCGCGCAGGCCAGAGCGGCGAAGGCGGGGTGGGGCGGGGTGGGGCAGGGTGGGGCGGGATGGGGTGGCTCCGTGCTGTGTACGAGTGCTCACGCGCCGGGGTCGAGCGGCGTGCTGCCTTCTTTATGGCCCATAATTCCCGGAAATCTGCCATCGGAGGGGCGCGGGGGCGGGGCGCGCCGGGCCGCGGGGGCTGGGCGGCGGCGGGGGCGGGCAGAAGGGAAGGTGACGCTGTTTGTTTCCTGGCGCGCATGCGGCGCGAGTGGGCGGGGCGGGGGGGGCAAGAGGCGGGGACGGGCGGGGACACCGGGGGCGCCGGGGGCGGCGGCCGTCGCGCGCGAGCTATGGCCCATCTTGAACAAATATTTACTTGGGCGGCTTCTTTGCATGGGGTTGAAGAGATGCCGCAATGAATGATAAGACGTTAAAATGCGTTACCATGATGTCACATGAAATAAAAGCCATACACAGCGGCGCATTATGTGAAAAATATGGAAATAATATTGCCCCCGGCAAGCAAAACAGCCCTCTGCATATGAAATATGTTATAAGGGATCTTTTCTTCCAAAGGGATGAAACGCCAGGGCGAGTTTTTAAGTTTTTGCCCGCGGTTCGCAGGGAATACCAATGGCCTAGGTATGAGCCAGGAGCGCAATTTTGGGGAAAATTAACGAGAAAACAAAGCGCGGGCGCCCGCCCTCGGCGACGGCGAAGGCGGAGGGGGCGGCGGGCAGCCGGTGCGGTGCTGTGCGGGGGTGCAGCGATGCGGGGCGACGGGGCGAAGCGAGGTGGCGGGCGGGGCGGAGCGGGGAGGAGCGAGGCGGAGCCGGAGAAGCGGGCGGAGTGGAGCGGGGCGTTGCGGGGCCCGGGATGATTTAACCATTCCTTGGCCTTTATTCGGTGCGGCGCCATCAGGGGCCGCTGTCGAGTCGAGTGGGGCTTCATGCATTCAAATTTTGGGAGGAATCGTTACCACGCCCCGCCGCGCCCCGCCGAGGCCTCCGCGCGCCGCCCCCGCGCGCCGCCCCCGCGCCGCCGCCGCCCCTGCGCCGCCGCCGCCGCCGCGGCCGCCAGCCGGCGCGCGGATGACAAAGCCGTGTCACCTTACGGGCGGGGCGCCTGGAGTGCCTCCCGCGGCGCTTTGATTAGCAGCCGCCGTCCCCGCCCCGCCCACGCCCCGCCCTCGCCGCCCCTCACCTCGCCAGCGGACTCCCCTCGCACGGTGCCTCTGCCATTGTCAAGGCAACAGTCCACCACTGCACTCAGTGGAGCGGATCTTGTCGCGCGCTTCGACAATAAAATTGGTTTATTTTATTTCCAAATCGGCGGACGCGTTTTTAAATAGGGATTTCAAAGGTTACGTAGTAATGCATGTCTGCTATGACCCTCTCGTTTTTTGCAATGCAAATAATAATAATAATAATAATAATAATAATAATAATAATAATAATAATAATAATAATAATAGATGGAGCGGCCTCTGCAGTTATGCGCTCACCTCCATGAACAGCCATTTGAGCATGGAACCTATTTTTTCTTAACGCGCGTGTAAATATTTCCACTTAAAAGATTACTGAGAAGAAATACACAATGATGTGAAAAAGGGATAAAAAATAATCAAATGAATGATTTTTTATACGAGCTGTTGAGATGCGAACATGCGATAAAGCTTTCATTATTTTGTAGTTTATTAGTAAATGAAATGGTATTAATGGGCACACTCCATTGCCAATAGCAATATTATTTTGAATGTGGGCTTCCCATATAGCACTAACCTCCATTTAGTGATCATGTATACAAATGGTCGTTTTTCGGAAGCCAATAGTCACCGTTTAAGACAAATTTCACTGGTTTACTGCGCAGCTCTAAAAATTTCAAAAATTTTCAGTTCGTATTTTCTCCACGGTTTTTTAAAGTAGGAATTGAAAATGTGAATTTAACCATCAGAAAGATTCCCACCTTGTCGCCTAACGTGATAATTCTGAGGGACTGCTTGTTCCGAATGCCAATTTTTTCAACGCGGATATAAAAATACCGTTCAAAATTAACGTTTTTCTACCAAAAAGGATCAATCAGAACATGTTTATTGAAAAGTCTTCAGTGTTTAATGTACCCTCCGCACAGAGAAATAATTTCTCTTCGTGAGTTTCTGTTTATCGTGATGTGGTTCAGAATAGGGGCGACTGAAGCAGGTTTGAACATTTCGGATTTCCTGTCAACGCGGATAAATGTTTCGAAGTGCTTCATACTAGAAAGTTGGGGGATATTAATCTTACGCTGAGCATTGAATGATGAGTGTCTATATGTTCTACATCTGCTAGGTGGATTAATTTTTATAATAGCATATTGAAATTTTGTTTTATTAGACGGTTTACGGTTAAAGTGTGTTTGTCGTGAATAACCAGTGAGGCAGATTTTAACAGTTAGTGCTATGACACATTTGAACAAAATTGAAAATTGTTTCGTTGCGAAAATTGTTTCGTAATGAATTTTTTAGAATACAAACCAGGTTTTGAACAATGGGAGAAAAATGTGTATTTTGGTGCTTCCAATCGAGACGATGCAAATATGTATTAAAAAACCGTGGTGCTACAACAGCATATACTTTTTCGCATTATTTAGAACTTTTGCTATTTTCGAAAATTCAGACAGTTATAAGATGAGACAGTTTGTAAACGTCCTTTACTCTATTAGAGAAAAAATTAAAGAAAAAATTGGAGCCTTGTTTTTGAATTTTATAAATTGCAATACTTCTTAAAGAAATTACGTGAAAACTACAAGTTTTTCAAAAAATTGTTCAAATACCTATTTTTGCAATTTTCTAAGTTCACCGAAAATGGGACCAGCATCGATTCTTTTAGCGTCCTTTGCTACATAAAAGGGGGAAAATTAAGGAAATAACGTGTTTGTGAGAAAATAATTGTTTACAAATTACCTAAATTTCTCGCAAAATTACACGAAAACTACTCATATGTTGGAAAATTTTGTTCATGGCCTTATTTCCAGATCTGTCTTTGAACAACAGATTTTATTAAGAACAGAAATATATCTTCAGTGTTGTAGTTGTAGGACAACACCGAAAATAATTTTTAACTGCTGAAATTTTAAAAAATCAAGGATTTCAACAAAAATGAGACCCGCGTCATTTTAAGCTTGATGTACCCTATCCGAGGACAAAGTTTAATAAAAAATATTTGGAGCTATTTTTGAGAAAAATTTGTTGTCTGTATAAAAAGTACCCCCAAAAATCAAAATATCTCAGTCAAGCTCGCAGGACCACGAGTTCTTTCAGGTCGATCCGGGAATATTTTTAAGAAAATTGTGTAAACGGTTTAGGCGCTAGTGTTGATTACAGATGAACCAATGAACGGACAGACGGGCGGTCGGACGGACGGACAGACAGACGGATAGATAGAATCCCAACGCCAAGTACCGCACCAGCTCATTATAAATGCCGAGTTACGGCATCGTGTAATGTTTGAAATGTGAATGTATTCGATGTATTCGTGAATGTGAACTTAGAGAACTTATAAAAAGTTGTGTGGGAAGAATAAATCAGAAACAGAGGTTATGAAAATGGCACAAGAATTCACTCCTGATAGCAATCTGGACAGGAAATATCAAAATCTCAAGTCACGTCCTAAGGCACATTTTAGAGAAACATTTTCTCAAAAGACTGAGTTTGGAAGAAATTAGACAAAAAATAGATTTTAAAAGAATCGCTATAAATGCACAGAACATGCAGATATCTCCTTTCATTGACGAGAAGGCTACAGCATTCAGAGTATTTCCATATCCCTGAAAAGGCCGCCACATCAGGTCGCCCAGTCCCTCAACAACGGGAAACGGCCTGCGAAGCATGAGAGCCTCCTTTCCCTCTGCCTTCGCCTCTCCGGTCGCGGTGCCCCCTCCGCAAAGCTCCGCGCCGCCCTTTCCGGCCCTTGCGCAAGAAAGGGCTCCCGCCGCTCCCCCTGCTCCCCCTCAGGATGCCACGTCTTGGGAAATGGCGATACTTCATTTGTTCCCTCTAGGATTGACACCACAACGGAACGAGGCGTTGATGTGTCGCTGTTTGGTTTTTTTACTGATTATACGATTATTGGTACTTCCCATATCGATTGCAGTCCACACATGCTTTTTTTTTTTAATTATTAGGGACTTTAATAATCTAGATCTGCAGCGCATGATCTGCAGAGGCTCAAAAGCTATGCGCAACTCGAACGGCATGTGCGCAGAATATTGATATCGCTGTCAATTGTCATATACGCTGCGCTTGAAGACCCTATCTTTTCATGTTCTGCACGTTACCTTACAAAGCGTTTAACGGTCTACAAATTTTTGAGTTTTGAACCATCGGACGAATATAGTATATAAGTAGAACTACATAAATTAAATTAAATGAGTAAAAACCGTGTGTATAAATTTTTGATTTCTTACATAATTTCTGATATATTGAAAAATGTCAGAAAATAACATTTTAAAGAGGCTCAAATCTAGAAGACAAATCTACTTTATTAAACTACAGAAAAATCTATGCATTTACTTCGTATCTAAAGACGACTATCTATTTGAATAATTTGGAATATAGTGCTCCAATGGACATCTATTTTGGCACAAAGTAAAGTTTATATTTTTCTCTAATAAGAGGTAAGAAATATACTACTTCTTTCGAGAAATTATATTTTTCATACATTTTAGTATATAACGATCCAAGCAAACGCTTAAAGATTTAAAAGTCTTTTTGAATATCCTCCAAAAGTGAATTATTTTAAAATAAGCATCATTAAAAATAATTAAGAAATGTTAAGTGTAAATTAGTTAAGAATATTTACAATGCACTTCAGGTGTTCTCACTCCTATATCCACGTAAATTAAACAATAATTTTCTGTTTCGAAGGGGGTTGGAGTACATGATTTGATTTTATCTCACACTTGTGCCGGTTTCTTGCAGTCATTACGTTAGTTATTCCATATTCGTCTCTGTAAAACATTCCCTACATTATCGGCAAACTTTCACTCTAATTCGACCATCGTAATTCCCCTGGCGTCTCCTTTGTCGTTGAGGAGCTAATTAACAGTCGAGTCCTTAGGATGTTAGATATTATTAGAAGGCATTATTATAATTTGTTTACTTCTTCATAGGCACCCTTACCTCTGTTAAAATAATGGTACTTCGAAAACGAACAATGAAACTTTGAATACGTTGAAAACGTCTGTTGCTCAGACCAACACCGATAGCAGCAAGCGAAAAGAAAAAGACTGATGGCTCGTGAATTGGAACTTGTGAATAGGAGATTGCCCGAGATGGTATTACTTGCAAAACTTTAATTGCGCAAAACTTCGGTTCCCAGACCGGAGCGAATAGTAGTTGCAGTTTCAAGGTTTTAAAATTTTGTCTTTCTTACCGCCCATCAGCTGGTGTGTTAATTTTCATTCTGAACTTTTTGAAGTTGTCGCAAATTGTATAAAATATTTTCTAACTGTAAATGGCATATTTCCTTCGAGTTAATTGTAACATAGAAGAATGTAGCCTAAAGAATGTTTCAACAGCTAACGAAAATCAGTTTCGTCTATTCCTATTACATCTCTCGATTCGGCATACTATTCAAAATGTAAGACATTCTAGTATGAAAAAAATGACAAAATGTGACACTGAATTTCCTAAAGAAATAGTCATGCGTGTCCCTAGTTATTCACTGAATCCACCATTCATTCCTTTTTAAGTACACGGTTCAACAAAATATGCACATCAGAACTCTGAGACCATTTCTTAGACCAGTCTGCAGCGCTAAAGAGCGACCGTGACGAAAAGCTCCCCGGTCGAACGTAGGCGATAAAATCTCCCACGAAAGGAGTGCGCTAAGCGATTACAGAGAAACGGAGCAAATCTCAAAGCGTTATATACGCCACATGCAATGATCAATATCTTCAAAATTAAAGCGCCTAGAGAAAACCATATTCAGCGTTTTCGCTCTAAAAACCTGTGTCCTTTGCAAAGATATTATCCGTTTCATACCTTTTAAGACCACCTGTAAAGTCATTCATCGAACTATTCGTTTATCTTGTTAAATAATACTAATAATAATAATAATAATAATAATAATAATAATAATAGTAATAAAAAATTGTCTTTGTTTGTGGTGAGACTCAGGCCTTAAGCCTTGCTTTTCCGACTAACCACTTAAATGAATTTACAATTTCAAAAATTACCGTTGGGGCGTTCGGACGTAAGTAATATTAACTGACATTTCATGTCACAGAGAAAATCAATTTGAGACTACCATCTACATGAAATTACCTGTGTAAGCCAAGTGAATTTATTGTCTTTTTTTATTTATTCTTGAAATTTTGCAAAGTGAAAAGAAATGGTGCAAGGAACATTCTTAAAAATGAGATATAAAAAGAGCTACTACTTATCCCACTTAAAATCAATAATTCTAATTTCGCCCAAAATGTCAGTTGTCTTTACTTATACCCGAAATGCCTCAACTGTGTACAATGAACAAATGGGGGAATATTTTACATTTACGTCTGAGATGCAATACGAACGGTATTCGCCTTAAGCAATTGAGTAAACCGAGAAAAAAGTCAGTGAGCATGGCGGCTTAAGGCCGAACATTTACAGGATACAGGATATTTGAAAGTTGAGAGTGGAAAATAAAAGGAAAGGGGAAGAAAAAGAACAGACGGAGGGGAACAAGAGGAGAAAAGGAAGAGATGATAAAGAAATGGATATGAGGAGATCTGAAGGGAACACATAGTAGTACATATTGTAACTTTGCAATTACATAACATAGGTAGTGATTGAGGACATAATCAGTACATAATCTCTAAAATAAAAACATGGTATACATTAGTCACAAACATAACCACATTAATCATTTAGTAAAGGCAATTACAAAAGGAATCTTACGGTATAAAATACAGAAAGTGTCAGTAAAATAATGATGTGACTACAGATTTTCTTTGTAACAATAATAGCAATAAAGAATAATAAAAGAGACATACGTCATGATTTGAGAAAGATGTATATGCTATCAGAAGTAATAAAATTACCTTTTGCTGTATCCTGAATTAGGAAAGGAGGAAGATGCTCATGAGGAAAGGAGTGGGTAGAAAAATATTTTTGAAAGTATGACTTGAAAAGAGGTCTAACAAGGAGGATGATAGGTAATAATGGAGCATGGTTATTTTAAAAAATGCTAATAGAAAAGAGGGTGTTCGCAAACTACCTTTTATTGTGTTTTTATTCAGGCACCAAGTTGAGTTTTAAATTTTCTAAAGTGGCTAATTTGCTTAGTACGCGTAGGTAGTGAGTTGTTAAATATCATTCTTTATTCTATAAAGCCTGATTGGGCAACCTACCTTGAGAGCTTTTTGCCTTCTCTAATAGTATGAAGTGTTCCAACTTTTACTTTCTCGCCTTCCTTGATAAAAGGAGAAATTCTTATTGTGCGCCGAAAAACTCCGAATATTCCAAAGAAAAATTTAAGAGGACGTTAAAAAAATTGGTGCTGAACCCATTTTCGGTAAACTGTGTATTTTAGATAATTGCAAAAAAATAACATTGCAAAAATACTATTTTGATTGTAGATTTTTTTTCTTAAATAAAATATGTTTAAAAAAATTAGATCTTTTAAAATGTCATGTAAATTTTTTAAACTTGTAGTTTTTGCGTTGTCTGTTTGAATTTAATGTAATTTGTAAAAAATCTCGACAAAGGGTCCAGGAGCTTTTCTTTAACGTTTATCCTCCGACAGAGTATAGCACTTAAAAATATGTATGTCTCATTTTCGTAATACTGTGAATTTTCGAAAACTGCAAAATTAGAAATAATGCAAAAATGTATGTGCTCTTCTAGCCCCACTAGTTTTATTAGTAAATGACGCGAGCGTACCCCCCCATCGCCTCCTCCCATGCCATGCCTGAGGCGACGTGACGGGCCCCGCGACTTTACGGGGCCATTAAGGGCCTCCTAATGACCCCACGCCCCCACTCGCGCCTCTCCCGAACCTGACTTCCCCGGTAAATCAAGGCGTTAGTGACCACTATTGCATGATTAATATGGGCGTGGCGCGGGCAGCCGGGCGGGGCGGGGCGGGGCGGGGCGGGGCGGGGCGGGGCGGGGCGGGGCGGGGCGAGGAAGGGCGGGGTGGGGCGGGGCGCATGTCCACAGCGGCCGTCTCCTCTCCGCCTCCTTCTTTGTTTCTCGCGAGCGTTTACCGCTTTGTAAAGCATAGATGAGGTTACACATCATAACGCGCTCCTGCACAGCTCACATTATTTCCTTCCCCTTGATTACAATCCCACGCGACTTTAATATCCTCTAGTTGAACGTGAGTTGCAGTGCAATACCCATCCGACAGGCCCACGGAACAGAGGAAAGTATTAGCAAATATAAATCTGTAACGAAGTGAACTACAATTCTCAGGATTTACCAGTCTCTAGAAGGAATTTAACTGCATTTAATATTTCTATTTTCTATTCAATCGTAGTTTAAAATAATCAGTATGAATTAGGAAGTAATTATCAATTAAAACCGGGAGAGGTGGCTCAGGGCATCAACTGATGTCGCTATAGTGCCTCTGACCGGGACATCCTAGGGTTCGTGTCTCGACGGCGGCAGGATTTTCTAGCGAGATAGCTGGGTCGAGTTCTGTCGCTGTCATGATGAGAATGCTAGCGACCGGCTGCTCTGATCGGTAGTTTTCCGTGCTTTTCTGCGACCAATATCAGGCGAAAAACGAAACAGTGCCCTACCAAACGGGCCACGGACTGCGCGCGATCTTTCTTTCCCATTCCTCCTCCTATCCTTCCCCTTATTTACACACACTTCCGCTTACATTCACTACACTACTAGACATACCGAGATGCCGGTCGGTAGCTTCGAGCTTGTCTCAAATGGGGCGGTGCCCCGCTGGTGGGGAGGTACCTGGTTGGAGAAAACACCGCTATCCGACGGTAGGTCAGCGTCGGATCTCGCCGTGCCGAAAATCACCGCCATCATCCGAACAAAAAACATGCAATGCGCTTATGAGAATAATGAACTTGGCAGTTGAAACGCTCGGAATCGCTAATCAATCAATCAATTCAAAGCTCTTTATTAGTGGTCTGTGCGATTTTTATCGCTGAAATACAAATAGCTGTATTCAAACTGGTTTGCATGGTATTATTCATTACGATTTTTTATAATCAGTGTTCCTCGACAGGTTGGTCATCTCTCTATTATCCGTTTTTTTACCAGAGAAAGAAAAGTTTACTCCTCATATGTGACTGGTTTTTGTAACTCTTAGAAAGATCCCGTTTTCTCACTCCTAACAACATTATTCCATACGTGCGAGACGTTGAGTTCCTTGCCGCTCACGTGCTCCGCCTCGCTTATCAACTTACTCAGGTTATTTCCTCTCTCGTATTTCCATGCCTGCCCGCCACAGCGGTTGTATACGGCCACCGCCAAAGCCGAGATGGGTCAAATACCGCTCGTCCCCAAACCGCACCCGTGGGTATGAAGCGAAGATGCTTCCCTCCATCGCAGTACACATCCCCGTTGTCTCCAGTTTCAGCCGTGGCGCCGGCGTCAACAGCAGAAGGCGATAGGCTTGCCGATGTTAAAACGATTAGCTACTCTGTTTAATATTCATTTGGCCTGTAGTCTGAATCAGAAGGCTTGAGTGGGGGGGGGGCGAAGGGAAGATGGCGGGGGCGGGGAAGCGAGGAGCGCGGCGGCGAGGGGCGGAGCGGGGAAGGAGCAGGGAGGGGCGGGGCAACACGGGTGTGGGGGCGAAGGGAGGGGCGGGTGGCGATGGGAGAGGAGGCGCGAGGGGGGTGGCGAATGGAGGGGTGGTAAGTGGCGGGGCGGAGCTGGGTGTAGCGCGCCGAGTGGGGAGTGGCAGCAGCGCCGATGGCAGCGTCGCCGATCCCCTCCGCCCGCTCTTGCACGGCATCAGATACACATAAAAATTCATTAAAATGTAAGAAATGAGGTCGAGAAGATGAAACAAGCACGCCATCCAAAATGCAAACAGGCCAGAGCTAAACGCGCTCTTGAAGAATGAGTTAATCTGGAGCCCGTCAGGCGGGACATGATTTTAATCTTGACGCGGCGCGCTTTCTTAAGCCCCGCGCGCGGGTAATTGCGTTAATAAGTCCATTGCGTCTTCCGCGGCGCCCCGCCATTTCCTCGCGCCTCCCCGCCTGCTTTCCCAGCCCGCGCAGCCCCGCCCCTCCCCGCCCTGCGTCGGAGGCGCGCGCGCGCCGTATGCATAACTTACGGGCGGCGCTCGCTTCACTTCATTATTGCTGTCTAAATTCACGGCACACGGCCGCCTCCGGAACAAGTTCCATTATATAAAGAGCTGCTCCAGGGCGAAGAAGCCGAGATTGGCGCGAGGGCCG
This sequence comes from Teleogryllus occipitalis, assembly GCA_011170035.1. Lineage (NCBI taxonomy): Eukaryota > Metazoa > Arthropoda > Insecta > Orthoptera > Gryllidae > Teleogryllus > Teleogryllus occipitalis. The sequence continues at coordinate 29,998 of BLKR01009493.1, forward strand.
CGTCACCTGGGCGCCCACGCCGCAACTTCGCCCTTTTACAAGAATACAAATGACGTCCTAGAGCGGCGTCCGCCAGGTGCGGCCGAAATGAGCCCATCCCGCATGCGCGCGTCGCGACGTCTTATCCGCGCGACCGCCGCGCCCCGCGCCAGCCCCGCTCGCACCACCCCCACCCCCGCGCGAATAATAAAAGAAGGCTGCGGGCGTCCTCCTCGACCCCCGACGCACGGCCGGGCTCCAGCAGCGCGTCGTGGAGCTAGGCCCAACAGCACAACAGCGCACGACAGGACAGGACAAGCCACGGTGGAAACGCGCGACTCTGCCCTGCTGGGAGAGAGATGACAACACGTGATCTCTAGTTCGCATCTCGAAACAGGCGCGCCGACACCCAAATTTGTTCTGGGCTCCCTGAAGGACGCACGTGTCCGAGTGATGTTGCCGACGTGGACATGACTTCAAGAAGACCGTTTATGATTGACGGAGCCTCTGCGGCCCCGCTCTATTCGGCGTGTCCCGAACAGCCATCATGTTTTAGATTCCGTTCGAGAAACTGTCGCAGATTTCATTATCTTCTCGAAAACAAAACGAAATTTCAAAATTAAAAGGCCCTTATAAACTCCTCTCGAATTTTCAGAGACTCCATCTTATTTTAAAATGTGAAATATCTTAAAGATGAGTAATTTTATATATAGACAAGACGATTAAATCTTTTTCGCATGAAATATTGGAATTGATCGCATTTGGTTTAGTAAAATGCAAAAAAGTGTCATGCTAGGTTACTTCAAGTTACTTTTCTGTACTGTCAATCATTATGCCCATCAAGAGTATTTAGAAAAGGTTCTGCGCAATAAAACGTTGCTGTAGCAGTTTAGTATTAACCACAAGGATGCGTCAACCTTCTCAATAAAAGAAATTAAATTCTATGATGTACTACCACGTTAAAGTATAAGAAATGTACTTAGAAGAACCTCTGAAATTCTGAAGTCAGGCACGTACACTAAAGACATTCAAAAATATCAGCGTAACACTTGGGAAGTTTCAAAAACGAAAAACGGAACTTTCAAAAATAGAGCGTTGAGACTTTTTTCAATTACATTTTCTCATCACTACAACTGAGTTAAAGAAGAAAACATTAATTCTCTATTTCTGCATCAATGTTACATTTCTCCCCCAAAGTGTGATGAACTGAAGCCTAGTGAAACGTAGAATAGTTTGTTTGGTATTTGTAAAACTTCACATTTTCAAGAAGATTTAAGATGTGAAAGATTTTTTTAACCCATGTACCGCAAGTACTGAAGGTTCTAACCTGCTTAGAGCTTAGAGGATGTTAGGAATCCTTTCATTTTAATCTTCTCCGGTTACTACGTACTTCCGCAGCCATGCATCGTGTCATACATGTCATGCATCGTGTATTTCTTGATGGCCTTATGTCTTTGCAAGTGGGGTGAAGATGGCGTGACGAGCGTAATGGTTAGGATACACGTTTGCTAACCTGAGAGACCTAAGTTTAAATCCCAGCGTAGCTGAGGATTTTCTGGTCATGGCCTATTCAGGGTGGTCCTAAGGTCACTTAGGGTCGTATTTATGAAGCTCTGCCAGCAGAGCTCTTAGGGGCCTGCCATCTGGGGGCTTGCTGGGAGGACAAGGGGCGACTGGAATTGGCTGGGGGGCCGTTCGTAAATCGCAAAACCGAACACTAGCAGCCTGCTAGGCCCGGGAGGCCCCTGGCAGAGGTTAATAAATACGGCCTCAGCCTTCTTTCCAAATGAGTACCGTACCAACATTTACTGGCTTTGTATTTTTCTTTTTTTAAGTTGGCTTTTCAACATCTTGGACACCACACAGTGATTTTTAAACTATAAGGGGAACTGTAGGGAGAACACGTAAGAACAACACAAGCACACACAAACATCCATGCCCGAGGCGAGTTTCGAACCCGCGACCCTACATCCTTAACGACCACGACTATCCAGGTCGGCTTACTGGCTATGTTAACAGTAAATACTGGGTAAAAACCATCCGGTTGAAGCATGAAGCTTGCCTCGCCATCTTCATTCACTTCCAGAGTCTAATAAGACTTACTAAAAATGCCCGAAACATGAACTGCACAGAGTGCCATGTAAGTGGGTAGTAAACGGAGAAGACTAATATGAAAGGATTCCTAACATTGTATAAATCCCATGCAGGTTAGAACCTGCGGTGCTCATTTACATGGGTTTAAATTATTATTATTCTTTTTTATTTTTACTTTCATCAATATGTCTCACCAGTTTATTATACCCCTTAGCATTATAAAAGGAAACATAGTGTTATATAACTTAGAATTCATTATAAAATCCAGAAATTCTTGTGTAATACCTCATTACTAGGAATATTGGTGTCCCAAGCATTTTTAATTAGGTCGTTCTATCCTTGTTTAGGTTTTTATAGATTTTAAATACTTTTATTTTCAAATGAATGATTTTATGCAATAAAATAGTGATGCACGCAACGTACTGATACACCTGTTTTGCTGTACAAACTGCAAACAATTCATTCACACTCTGAACATTGTAATGAAGAATAAAACAGATTTTCAGTCCTACAAACTTTTAAATATTTTCTTTGCAGATTCTTAATTTTTGTACCAACGTATGTGGAATGTGATCGGAGTCTATTTCAAATATCGGCGCTACACTAATCTACAAAAATACTTTTATACTAAATTTGCAAACCTTTTCCAAAAAATCAAATAAAATAATAGATACACAATCAATTTCTTAAAAGAGGAAAACTAAAGTCGTTTTAGACCGTAAGGTATAAATTAGAATTGCTTTCCATAGAATTTACATAAAATTTGTTGGTAGTACCTAAAATGAAAAAACTGGATTGATATTTCAGGCGTATAGGATTAGAACAGGTTGAGACCAACGAATCAGGGCTTACTTAATTGAGTGTGGGCTTGAGAGTTCTATTGTATTTGATAAAGATGATACTCTAAGAAAGGACGTTGTTTGTAAATATTAAAATCGTTATCCGACTTAAGAAGATAGTACCACGTGAAATGATTAAAAGCATCGCTTGGTTCTTCGCTTCATTTCCCGATGCATTTCTATTCTTCTGCGCTTGAGAATTTGGTGGTTTTTAAGTCTTTTGAAGATAATTTAATCGGATATCAGATAAAATATTAATCACCAAATAAAATTTATAAAAGTGTTATGTAATAAAGTGAAAATAACGTTTCTAAAATACATGATGTATTTCAACGCCGAAGAGCCACTTCATTTTTGAGAGATCTGTATGAAAACACTTTCGTAAAAATAAGTTATCAAGAACCCGAAGTCAATTTTAACTAAAACACTGAATGAATTCTGTAATCAATGACCAAATCGGAGTTTTAAACAGGAAGAGAAATTGTTTGAGATCATTAGCAAAATAAACTCAAGAGATTATTATGCATCCGTTTATATATGGATTGTTTCACTACTCCTGTCCACCCTGTGTCCTTTTCTCGTTTGCATTTTCCTTCTTTTTTCTTGATAGTAGGTCTATGTTTTTTTGATGTAGTTTTCTTAACTTTTCTCTCTCCAATAATAGTGGCAATTCTAATCCTTCACAAGGTTTAAAAACATTAATACCTAAAAAGCACGAATGGTACTCTTGTATGCAATTAAATAACTTTGTAAACATATAGGAATACACAAAATGTAAAATATAGTTAGCAATTGCGAATGCTAATAAATCAGGGCAATCAACAGCAAAATATCGGTTGTCTCCAACCCGGGAATAAGGATCAAAGGCGAGAGAAAATGTCTTTCAGCGTCTCTTAACTTCAGGAGAACGTTATTGAATTTGATCCCCAATGTTGTTTCGGGCGCTCCACCGACAGGTTCAAGATGAAACTTCGAGGTTAAAAAAAAACTTGCTTGCACGACTCGTCTGTCCCCTGCTCTGACGAGAAGCCCTGGGGGCGGCAACAGAGAAAGACGCTGGCGCGATGTGCGGGGCGCGGAGCGCGGGTGCGGGGCACGCGGCGCGGGGAGCGGGCTAGGGTCGTGGGATCTGGAATAAAGAGACGGGGACAGCATCGATGTAGTAACGAGGCGGGGTGTGGCGGGGAGAGGCGGAGAGGGAGGCGCGGCAGCCCCCGCCACATTAAATAGTAAGGCAATCGGGCCAGTGGAAAACAGCACGCGGGCGGCCGGATGCTGCTGAAGAATGCATGCGGGGGCGGGGTGGGGAGGGGAGAGGAGGGAAGGGGCGGGGACAGGGCGCCGACCGCCTTGTACCATTGTACCGCGCCCGTAAAGATCGCCGCCACCTCCCACAAACAGACACAGGGCGGCGCGGGTGAGGGGCGCGGGGCGGTGGGAGGAGCCCCGGCCATCGAGCAAGGACGCCTTGGCGCCGGGGACGGGGCGGGGCGGGCTGGGGTGGCGCGGGGCAGAGCAGGGCGGGGCGGAGCAGGGCAGGGCAGGGAGGAGCGCGGTGGGGCGCCAGACCGTCTTGCGCGAAAAGCACGCGGAAAGCCGCGGGGAGGGGCTGCGGACCTGTATAATTCAGGCCTGCACTAATTGATACTAAATTATTAAGGCTAACAAAACAGTCGTCTAACAGTATCAATGCTTGTTTGACCTCATTTTCTGAAAACAACACAGAGCCACGGAGACGGGGAGGGGCGCGGGGCCGAGCAGGGGCGGGGGGGTGGAGGAGACGCGTAAGAAAAACACGGCCGCGCAGGCGGCGGAGGCGCCATCGCAAACTTCATTACGGTAATAGATTTGATTTGCTCGGAGAGAAAGTCAAGCGTAGAGGAGCTGACGAAGTTAGAAAACGCAGGATGTCTTGCATAAATATCATTTAGGTTAGGTAAAAACTCCGGATTGGCGTCTCCCAAACGGAAGCGCTTGCTCACGAATTCCGGACACTTTCGTGCCCATGATGAGATGGCATTACACGGCGCCCGCGAGCGCGCCGCGAGTTAGTGGGCGCGAGCGGGCAGGAGGGAAGGGTGGCTCGGCGGGGCGGGGCGAGACGGGCGGGGGCGTGCGCTGATCACGCGGCCACGCGCACGCTTCCGACCTCTAACGCTCTCTAACGAGCCCGCTCCCCCGCTGTATAAAATCCTCGCGACATTTAAATATTCTTTCTGCACCCGCGCCCCTCGCGCCTCGCGCCGCCGCGTATGGAGATGAGCGCGGCCTTCCCGCGCGGCCCCGGCCCCCGCCCCCGCCCCACCCCCACCCCACCCCACCCCTCCCCGACTCCCGCTCACCCGCTCCGCCTCCGCGTGTGCAGGCCCCCGTCGCGGCGAAGGCAACGCGGCAGCGCGAGCGAGACGCCGTCGAGTGCGCGGGCAGCGACAAGAGCAGTCCCGCGCCCGCCCCCGCCCCCGCCCCTGCGCCAGCGCCGGCGCCCGTCGACGGCTCCAGCCCGGCGCAGCCCGCGCCCGCCGCCCAGCCCTCGCCCGCCGTCGCCGCCGTCGCCGCCGCCGCAGCCGCCGCCGCCGCCGCCGCGGGTCAGCCGCCGCCGCCGCTGTCGGGCGGCGCGCAACCCGCGCAGGGCGCCGCGGCCGGCGCGCCGCCGGGCCCGCCCCCGCCACAGCCGCCCCCGCCCCCGCAGCAGCAGCCGCCCCCCGCCGCCATGCCGTCGCCGGCCTCGGGCCTGCACCACATGCAGCAGCTGCTGCAGCAGCAGCTTCTCAGCCCGGCGCAGTTGCAGTCTCTCATGCAGCAGCACTCGCTGTTCCTGCAGCAGCAGCAGCAGCAGCCGCCGCCGCCCCCGCCGCCCGGCGCCGCGCCGCAGCCGCCGCCGCCGCAGCCCACGCCGCCGCAGGCGCCGCCGCACCCGCCGCAGGTGGCTGCCTCACCCGCCTCACCCCTCACCCACGCCCAATCACCAGCTCCACCTGCTATTCATCACAAGCAAAACACTTCATTATTTTGCCAATGTCAGAATTTTGTATTCTCCGGAAGTATTAGTTCATGATTGCCTTCCAAAAATTCCTTGTGCAATCCTCCACGCTTTTTTATATTTTTCCCCAAACCGTAAATTTTCACCCGTGAGGAATAAAAAACTCATTTTGAAATCTTTCCTTGCATCCTTTACGAAGAATCGCTCCTCCTGCTGTAACGAAAGCTCCGTGGCCCGTGGTAGCCGACCTGGTGCATCGTGGCCGCGGGAGCTTCATCATCCAAAGAAAAGCGAATTGGCAGCCGCTGGACCGGGCGGCGGGCTCTCTGCAGCGCACGCGCTCATGCCATTGCCTTCGCAACCCGTCACCTTTTTTCACACCACTTCGCGAAGGAGGGAGGGTTATGTTTTCCACCGTGGCCTTTTCCCCGCCCTCTTCACGTTCGATCCAGTTAACGTATTTTGGTGATTGACAAAATAAATGATCTTTATTCTGTATGAGAGAAATTCGGGATGGATTGTGTGAGAGGAATACATTAACTTACTTAAAAATCAATCAAGCGGACACTAACAACGTCATTTGTGCAAGAGTCGAAAGCCAAAGGTTTAGATGTATATCTGAATCAATTGAAATGACAAATAATTGACAAATCAATTGACAAATAATTCATGAGTCTCAATCTTAAAATAGCATTGTGCATACATCCTAAAGGTATCTTTATTAATAGGATACATAAAATTAGTATTTGCAACCGTTAGATATTTTTACTCATTGGTTACAAGAGGAATGAAAATATTTTGATCCTCCTGATACTGCGAATTCCATACAGGGAGAAAACTGTTCAGACGTTTGAGACATGTTTCGGCAACCAGAGCCAACCAGTCACCGTTTTCTGTGAAGAAGAGGACGCATTTGTTGGACGACATACATGCTCTGGTGGGATCAAACTCAGAGAAAAAGATATTGCTTTCAGATAGAGAGCCCATTCCTCCATCATTTTTCCTCGACGGGGCTGTAAAATTTCTAGGTTTTTAAAAACTTCTTGTGATACAAGTTCTCCCAACAGACTTCCTTCGAAACATTAATTCGTTCCATAAGAGAACCTTTACTCTAATCTGACACCTTCTAGAGTTGCAGTAAATGGTTATTATGCTCAGATCTCAATACTCTCGCTTTCGAGATGTCCCTGGATAAAAACTTTGCTATTTCTAGAACTTTTTCTAGAAGAAAGCTTCTTGATTTATACTGCAAATGAAATGAGAGATGTATCTCCAGTTTTTGTTCAGTTCCTGATATAGAAACACTTGTTTACACCTCCGTTGTTTGTACTTCTGTGCGTCAAGTCACTCTTCCACAAAATATTGATAAACTTCATCCCATAAAGTGCTCTCTCTTTGCGATATTGCCATTACGTTAATTATTTTGTAATGAATAAAGTTCTAGCTTATAAATTTACATCGTAGCTTATTTTAATGGAAAATTCTCCTGAAATTAGGAATAGGTGGAAGAGAGGTGCTGGTCAGAAATTTTATTCAGGAATATAATTAGACGTAAGCTACCAAAGAATGGGTCCAATGCGGTGCCACTAAGTCACGTGATCCATCATGCGTTCTTGTTTTCTGAACTGTGTCAACGCAAGTTCTATTCTTGTAATTTTGAGGAAAACGCGAAAAACTTTTCATTCATAAAACTTGTAATACATACATACATACATACATACATACATACATACATACATACATACATACATACATACATACATACATTCACACATTTATAAGTAAAATGTTTATATTGAGCCAGCTTTGAATGTAATAACAGATGGTGCTACATCAGAACGTACGTTCTCATTTTTGTGTAATGGTTACATTATTATATTAAATGTCCCCGCAATTTGCCAAGTAAGAAATTCGGACCCAGACACATAGGTTCGCAAGTTAGATTTATCTACTAGATCTTCTGGCTGTTAACATTTGAACAACACTCCCGACGCATCAAAAAGAACGTTGAATTTTTGCAATTATCAACTTTTAAGAGCTATACCATATTATAAACGTTGATCGAATAAAAAGGAAAGAAAAAATGACAGCCGATTTTGTGAAAATAATTTGTTTAAGTATTTTTTAAATACCTTAGGTGACTCATGGGTAGCGTACTATCTTCACGTGGTGCGATTCCAGATTCGATTCCCAGTCGAAGCAAAAATAGTTCTAGCTTTCCTTCAAAATCGTCGCAGTTTCTGTAGCTCTGTGACGAAGAAAAGCTCAGGCAGGCGGATCTTGGTACTTACGGTGATGGGAATACGTCATGTTCGCCACATGTCTTCCCTACCCCAAGCGTGGGAATTAAACTCGGGCCAGGCATGGAAGACATCGATAGCAATCTGGCAAAGTCAGATAATCGACCCAAAATGCCAAATACAAACATACTTTTTTTAGTTGTCACTATTTCATTCAAAATAACATGAAAACTACTCATATTGTCAAAACATTGTACCTGACATTATTAAAAAATCTAAATTTGAAGAGCAGATTTCATTTAGACAAATCTCTACTTTCAATAACGTAGTTTTAGGGGGACGACTAAATATTAAACTTTCCCAATTTTCGAAAATTCGGAGATTTTAATGAAAATTGGGCCTACGCGATTTATAAGCATACCTTTCTCTATTGTAAAAATAGTAAAGAAAATATTTGCAGCCATTTCCGAGAATTTTCCGAAAATATCCTCGGGGCTTTACGTAACTTACCCCCAAGAAACAAATATCCCTATCGAATTCGAACCAATTTGTCGGTACCAAATGCCCACAAAACGTGGATTCTGACTACTCTATGTCTTTGAGAAAGAAATTTAATACCTATAAGAATAAGAAAAACCTATTTTCCAGTATCAGAGACTCAGAAACTGTGTTTTTCCGTCAAAATATCGGCACTTCTTCCCCTGCCTAAAAACATTTTCTTTCTACGAAGTACATTCGAGAAAGTAAGTTTGGACTTCAGCGTTGTAAAACTAAGGGACACGACTTCTCCAATTTCAAAACCAAGTCCTTCAGTTATGTTTCTTATTATTACTTTTTATCTAAAATTATTGTAATATTTCATGACAAGTATCTTTTATTTATTACTGAATGGAGTGAAAGATTTTGAACCATTTTTTTACAAATTTGTTTACATTTTGCAACGAGCAAATTTTGTTTAGATTTTGAATCCGGATGATTTTACACATACCATTTTGGAGTTGAAGTAATTGAGCTAGTTGAAAATCTTGGATTTGTCATACCTAGTTTTGATACCGAACTCTTCAGCTTTAATTACTAAAATATTTAGTACATTTGGTTCAATTTAATTAATTTTGTAATCTAAATATTAATTAACAAAAACTTTTCATTGTTCATAATATGCTAGTAAATTATGCAAATATTCTTGCAATATCTGCAACTTAGTTTTGTTCCCGCCCCCTTTGCTGGATTTGAAACTTGGCTCTTCAAATGAGGCTTGTCCCCACTAGCAGCCACACGTTTTCATCTTTTTAAAGGAATTGGAGCCAATTGAAGTGATGTTATCTCTAGGAATCAGCTAGGGCAATAATTTTTCAATAATACCTAATAAAATGAAGCTAAAAGATAGTCTTAAAGGAAAAGAAGAGTATACGTATGTCAAAGTCATTACTTTTTTAAATAGCTGAAAAACTTTTGTTTCATTTAATGCAACTTCATTATTGAGTGATGATTAGTATTGTAGTTTCCATCCCATTCTTCCTGTAAGCTCCATCCCCCCTGTTCACATTCCATTTTTACTGATAAGTATTTTATTTCAGAGTTAAGAGTTACATTTCAAAATAGAATTCACATCCCTGTATAGTAAAAACTGATTTTCGAGTCAATTCTTATTTGTTCTGAATCACTGAAATTAAGGAGTTATATAAAATATTAAAGAACATATTAGTATAAGATGAGTAAATGATTTTTAATGGTTGTCGCTTATGTAGTATATGCTTAGTTGGGACACATAGTATCTTTACTTAAATTTGTTATCTTGTGTTATTGAGCAGCCCTGTTTTTGACCCAATATTGGCTGGCTGCGTATTGAATAGAGGCCACCAAATAACTAAGGATTGGACGCGAAGATAGTGTATTGGCATTTGTACGGACGAGCAATGGCCAATCGTGATAATTTTAAAACAAAAAGCGACACTAACTTTTAATGTGTTTTAAAAGATTAATAATGATTTAATAATTGATTTGATAATGTTTATCATTATTAGCAGAGAATATTTTAATCATTTAACGCAAAAACAGCAATAATTCTCAACAAATTAATAAATAAAATTATCTTGTCCTCAACAATATTTACTAAAGTCCCACGTCCCATGCCTCGCCGCGGCAGCGCCACTTTTTATAAACATTATTGAGGAATACATTATCCAAACAACGTAATTATGTAATGTCAATGACTGCTACCTTCAACGGCCACATCCCAGTTATTTGGCGCGAGGTTCCACTTGCGCTGCGCCCCACCCTGCAGTGCTCGTGCGCGCGTCGCCTCGCTGACTGCGCGGTGCTCTGTTGCAGGATCCCGCGGCCGATCACCCGGCCACGGACCGCTTCGGCTACCTCACCCTCAAGTCGGTGGTAAGTCGCCGCACCAGCAGCGAGCGCCAGCCGCTCGCGCCGCCATTTGCAATCGCGCCGTTCAATCGCGTCATTCGAATATGCCCACGCCGAACAGTCTCGTTTGAAAAAGAAAACTATACTGGGAAGAATGTGAGGAAAGGGGGCACATTTTGCAGTCAGATATCTCGCTATTAGTCGAATGGCAATAACAAAGAATGCAGCAAGTAAGATTTCCAAAGCGGAAACGGTACCATTACAAGTGATTTTGGTTGGGGGAAACCACTTTACTGCCGAAGAAAAGCAAAACATTGCAACAGGTTCTCATAAACATTGTATCAGCTCTTATCATACCATATAAATATCATTGTTAGCTGATAAAAACATTTGGCGTTATTTAGTTCTTGAAATACATTACCTCTGTTATTCAATCATTTCGTACATAAAAGAAAGTTCTAAGTAAATCTAAATTTTACAGATCTCTGGATACACGCTTATAGAAACAGGGCGATTCAGACTCACAGTAACTAGTCAAATATATTACATTACATAATAAAATCCGCGTTTTGAAAGAATTTCATTGAGACACTGGGAAGTTATAGTGAAAACGGAGACTGTCTCGGATACTAACAGGACGGTGGGGATCCCAACTTCAAAACGAGTCCAATCAGAATGAGAATCGCGTCTTATTTTCTAAGCATTCGTGAATTTAAAATCTAAGCATTCGGGAAGCCGAAATCTGGGAGGGGAGAGCAGTCGCCCGCGTCCGCGCCCTCTCCGGAGAAGGAAGGCGGGTGGGAGCGGGTTCGAGCACGGCGCCGCTGTTACAGCAACAGCAGCAGCTGGCCGAGCTGGGGCGCAAGCAGCTGGAGCAGGCGATGCAGCAGCTGCAGGAGCAGCTGCAGCTCAACCTCATCCAACAGACGCACCTGCTGCAGGCGACCGACAAGAAGAAGGCGACGGGCCCGCTGCAGCAACTGGCGCTCCAGCAGCAGCAGCTGATGCAGCAACTGCAGCTGACGCAACGCCAATACCTCCTGCAGCAGGGTATAGGCCTCCAGCCGATGGTGTTGGCGCAGGCCCAGGCCCAGGCGCAGGCGCAGGCGCAAGCCCAGGCCCAAGCGCAGGCCCAAGGCGCAGGTAGGCCCCGCCCCGCCCCCGCCCCCGCGCCCCGCCCGCGCGCCCCGCCCGCGCGCCCCTGCAGCTCTGGTGGGGATGGTGTGGTGGTCCGGCAGCCCTCCGCCCCTCCGCCGCCCGCGCCCGCGCCCCCGCCCCCGCCCGCGCCCCCGCCCCGCGCCCGCCCCCGCGACCCGCCCGCGCCGCCGCCGCCGCGCCCGCCTGCCGCTGGGCTCGCCGCCTCCGGCGAAGAAGTGGTCCTCCGTTGACAAGCGACGCTACTCGCAGCGACGACCCTTCCACGCCAACGACAGGCCGCTCGGCTCAGCTCGGCTCGGCCCAGCACGGTACGGCACAGCACGCCAGGGCGCGGCTCGGGGCGGCACGGCACGGCGCTGGGTGCGGGATGAGCGTCGATGCACGCCATGGAGAGCTGGGCTCTGGCTGCAGGCATCGACGTGACACATGCAAACCCCAAGAGGATTGCCAAATTGCATCAACTTCAACGATGCCAATTTATTATCGACTGAACGATCGGGCACGAGATGATTGGAATTCCACAGTTCTCCCAGAAACAAAATGGAATCATGTTACTACTCATGCTGTGAAGCAGAATAATATGTACTAAAAGAAACAGTACTGAATTCTTTGAAAAAAGATGGTTTGGTGGCGATTGAAAGGAATACTTTTATCTAAGACACAATGCATTATGGAATTCTATTTATTTTCAAATCAGGCATGTGCCTCAAAACATCTCGAAAATGAATTTTCAAAACATTATTTGGTTGCGAGGATGTAACTTTGCAAGGTCATAAAAGGACACTCTTTTGTGATGAAATCAGTGCACTGGTGACATACCTGTGAAAGTACATGAGAATGATTTTAAATGAAACATTTTAAGTAACAAATGGTTAAATCAAATAGAGTTGTTCATAATTCCACGTGAATCCATTAGAAGTGCATCAACAGCAGTCTTGATGTCAGTACGCCTAGTCTCTGGTTTGTTTCCCGTTAACAGCGTCACCTAGAGTAAAATTAGACGGTAATACATTGATCCTCAACCAGTATAAAGCTCGGAGAGACCATTCTCAGAACTTAAATTACATGAACGCATAAAGGCACGAGAAATTCCATGTAAATATTGAATGGAATATACAATTAAATGTCTGCAATAAATTTAATGATATAAAATATTTGTTCAAAGTTGGAAAACAAGTGAATGATGATATTTACAGCAAGTTGTAAGAATATTCTGTGAAATTGTTTTCAAGAATTGGGTGTAAATGAAGGTTGCATTTTATGAAAGAAAACTTTTGTTGATATATAATTGCGTTTTACTTGATCGGAAATAAAAAATAAGATGAAAGCAGAAACATTTTTGAATACTTTTAATGCCTGACACTGGCTTAAAATCAAAATGAATACACTAGATCAGTGTTAATTCAGTTCATATTTTTGAATTTATCTAACATTGTTTATTGGAAATTGATCATCTCCAACCAAACCAATGTCTATTTCTATATCTATTATCTGTATCAAATACTGTATTATGAATCGTTTCAAGTTTACATTTTTCGAATGAAATATTTTTGGATAAAAAAATTTAAAATGTTTTGAATGTCAGAATGAAGAAAATTGTAAGAGGTATTAAAGATGCTCAAGATCATTAGGTACCATTTAAACTTTTGACAACTAGTGAAAAAAATGTAATTGCAAGAATGAAATAAACATTTCAACGACTGAAAAATAAATCCTCCAACACTGAAGGCTGAAGACTGAAGAAAGGAATTTTTCAAATGTTTAAGTTTCTACTTTCATGAGATATAGTTTATATAAAGCAGAGCTCAGACAGTATTTCAAATCAAATATACATTGAAAATTGAAATAACTTAATAAGACCCAGGAGATCCGAAAGTATAAGAGTTATGATAAATTGTGTACTTATTAAATTATTTATATTAACAGTTTCATGATAGCAAGTAAGATTATTATAAGCAACGCAGTAGAAAGTACTGTTTGTAAGCCTACTTTAACATTAAATGGTGTTCCACAATTTCTCACTAATATGAGAAATACAATCATCCCGAATTAAATATTAAAACCGTTTTTAAAAGTTGCTTTCAAGAAAACTATGAAGGTGCAAGATATCATTTATGAATAATTTGCTACAAATAGTTGATGGATTATTAAGAAATTTATTGATTATTTCTTTAGAATACAATTCACCAGCATTTTACATTGATTACTTAATTTAATAACTCATATTACTCGATAACCAGAAATTGATATATGAATAATGAAACAACATAATTTGTGAACCTTTCATAAAAATAAAAATGTCCGTATTTGAGAAGCCTTAGTAGAAAATATTTAAGAACGAATTATCTAAACATATATTTCAAATATATTGAAATTTCAAAATGATATATTGAAAAGAACAACATCTTAATTCATCAAGACTGGCGCAATAATCTTGAAACTGACAAGTAAAACAGTTGAATGTGAATTGAGCAATATCTAAAAAAATATCAGAAATATTAATGTCACAATTCCAAGAGGATTCACTTCGGTATTTTATAATATATAATATTCTTCTTCTAAAATAAAATACAACTATAGTAAAAATACACCAAACAGGAAGTACTGTACATTAAGCTGTTCCCTTTCAATACAATATATTGCAAACTAGTAAAAAATGAAGAATTTTGTAATTTTTATTTTGTGTTGAAAAGAAAAAATATGTATAACATATAATACAATATGTACAACATATATTTCAAGTCAAATCTTTCAAGAGAAACTCTTACAGATTAATAATTATTACTTCTTTTCTCACAACGTCAATATTGATCTCCCTACTAATTAAGACACGCCGGAGACCGAGGCAAGTTTCTCGAATAGATAATGTAAATGAAATTAAACATGTTTCCTCAAAACTTTGTTTTGCTCTGAAATATCAATTATGATTCCATAATATTATTAGAACTATTACAATGTACGAGAAAAATACACAAATATTCTTCATGTTCGTTACGAAATTCATATGAATCAAGAATGAGTTGAAAGTAATAGAAAATTAATATAAAATGGAAGGCGTGTAATCGTGTGGAAGATAAAATTGATAAAACTTGAAAAAAGTAACTGTCGTCAAAATATTTAATAGTTTAAAAAACAATATCGTACTATGTTTTCATTTATTATCAAGACACTACAATAGATACATAGTATGAATAATACATATATAAACAATGATAATGGATTATGAAAGTGTGGACACAATTACTGTAGAAGATGATATTGTTCGAAAGAAAAAACAAGGTATATGAACCTACCTCTATATTAAAACTGAAGGCACTATCAATAATAAATCACCTCTTTTATGAGTGAACATTGTTGAAAGAATAAATGAAAGAAACTTTTGAACCCACCAACCAACAAACAAAAGTACGTGGAATGAATGAATTATCAAATTTTCCAAATGTTAAACTCGGTTGCTGAATTCACAATATATATACAAATATATAGATGTAGATTTATCTTGCAAGTTATCATATATGTGAAATATTCTGCACCTAATGACAGAAATTGTAAACATTATGGTATTTAAAACAATGCATATTGTACTAGTGAATGAGATTTAGTTTAACCGCATTTCCTTGGAAATGGAGAATTCTTGAGTTCCTTAATATAAAATTTACAATGTGGAAGGAATGCATTAAGTATATTGCAAGATAACTTTAAAGTGTATGGGTGCAAGAATTGTGTTGATGCCATTCTGTCCAATTTGTATTTAACTGACACAAACATAAAAATATTCAAGTTTATGAAGACATGAAAACAAGAATAAGTATTTGCACAACATTTACCACAACTTCAATTTCCATTAAGATAGTAATGTACACAGCTCTGGGCAAAGAGGCATTATATAAAGAGATTTGAAGAACCTGTAAAGCCTTCAAGCTCAAATGGAAAATTCTGTAGAAGGTACGTTGTGTAACTATTTCGTTTTGCCTACAGGCTCTACTTCAGATCCTCTCAATGGCCACTTTCATGAAGCCAGGGCCCGGTGCTGACCGGTTGTGGTTGGAAGTCCGCACTTCATGGGTGTCTGTCAAGAAATCTATGCCTCATTGGCCAGGGCTGCAACATTCTAAAAATGGCAAAATTATCGCACATTGCACCCAGCAGCAAGCTAGAGAAGACTGGAAAATCTCTAGCTTCTACTGTATTTGCAGACCTTCCCAACAAATGTGGAGGGGCGGAGTTGGCTATAAATATTGGTGTTCACTTACAATTCATTAAAATAAGTTTAAAAAGAATGTTTAAACAAATATTTTGATATATGTATTATTATATATTTATACACCCAACATCCCCCAGAGCTGTACAAAAGGCAAAAAGGGTTTTTGTATGATTCGAAACAAAATTGAAAAATGACGGACACCCACTGCAGTGCGGAGTTCTTATTGAATTTCTTCTGGAACATAATATTCATAAAGCGTGAAATTTTTAAGTACCGTTAATTGTGCTGAAACTAGGCAAATACGTGTATATATATAAGAGCTTATTGCATGCCAAGCAAAATTATTGTTTAAAAATACCATTTAACAATGATTTTCTTTTGGGTGGCAGGTTTAACATCTGGAGAACTTCCTAACCCTTGGAAAGAACAATTGCCAGAAAGCCATGATGGCCATCACAATCCTAATGCACACAAGAATATTCCAGGCCTAAATGGTATGTATCAACGGAGAGTAAATTAATTTTTCAACGCTCGTACACACAAACTCGTACTTGCCTTCACTATTTATTATCTGGAAAATGTTACTTTGCGGCATCAAAGTCATGTCTGTATATCGTTATTTTATTTCTAGAAAGACGTCGCACAAAATTTGAACTTTTGCAATTTTCGAAAAATCAGGGATTTCAACAAAAATTAAACTCACATCATATTTATGAGTTCTTTACACTATCCGAGGACAATGATTATTGAAAAATGTGAAGCGAATTTTGAGAATTTTCGAAAATGATGTTGAGGCTTCATGTAAAGTACCCCTCGAAACCACCATATCCACTTCAAACTGGTAAATCCTCGAGTTGATTGAGATCGATCGGGAATATCAATTTTGAAAAACAATATTGTGATTTAGACGCTACCCAGGCGTTGGCTATATACTGATGGATTAACGGACAGAAAAATGTTTTGTCATGTCATTTTTTCGGTGTCAAGGATCCACAAAATATGGATTCTGTCTACAGAACGTGTTAGAGGAAGAAATTTACATGTAGGACAAGATTTCTTCACTTTTTCGTTATCATGCCCCGGCAATAAGAGTTTTTCTGTCGAAAAATCGCCGTTTTTTCCGAAGCATTCTTTCTCTATAAGCGGTACACAAAAAAGTAATTGATTACATAACGAACAAAACACCGCCTCACTTTCAGGTATTAATTACGTAAATAACTATTGATCCCGTACTTGGATTTTTTAAATCTTGTCATTAAAATCGTTGATTCCATACGTATGACAAGAAGAAAAAATTTTCACTTTATGGAATGAACACGTTTTGTACACTTGCCTCTTAAAACAATCATTTCTGAACTGTTAATCGTCTGTACTGTTGAGGTTTGTCGGACAAGGCCGTTAAAACCGCTTACCAGTCTCGTTATGTAAAAATGCGCAAATGTATGAGAAATAATACGCATAACACAGTTGACTAGATTAAGACCATGGTGACCATGCTTATGATCCATGGTGACCAATGAATATAAAAGCAAAGGTTATTGTACTCTCAACTTTTACGTTCCGTATATAAAATGATAAGTATGTATGTCGGCAGAAAGTAAGTTTTGTACTCGCTATATTACATATAAATTCGCAACTTTAAAGAATTAAATGTACAAAAAAAGCGTTGTATGCACCTCGCTCGAAAAATGAATGTTTTTAGTCTCGGGCGATTTACCAACCTCCTTCAAAAACCTTCACATTTCGACCTTAATAAATAAGCAACTATTCAAATTCAAGAAATGAAACGTAGTTCACTTACCCCATATAATTCCAGTGTTAAATGTATGAAGTGTGATTCACGGATGTTCCAAATATTCAAGAACACAGCTACTATTATGCTCAGAAAAATTTCATTTGCTACCAAATTGGTTTTGTTTCGGTAGTTCTCTGTTTTGTTGACACTGATTTAGTATCGCTGTGACTATTCTGCCTTTTCTACTCAAAACTTACTATAATGGTGTGGATCGTTTGTAATGAATTAGGAGGTACCTAGCATCTGTGTGTCGTTATTAATACTGTTTCTTAATAATCAACTTCTGTGTTCCAGGATTGCTTAACTCCATGGGAATCGGCCGAAGGGACAATTTAAATGGCGTCACAGGATTATCTGATGACAAATTAATTGAAAACAGCGGAGAGAAAATGCATCCGCTATATGGACATGGAGTTTGCAAATGGCCTGGCTGTGAAGTAATTTGTGATGATTTTCAGTCATTTCTCAAGTAAGTGTAATACTTTGCAATGAACACTTTACTTTTCATTAAGGAATTGAATTCTCATAAAAACACTTATTCCCGTATTTTGTAAGTCACTTTTCGTTCACATGTTTTAGTTTCGCGAATTAAATTATGTAGAACCAGTTTGTGAAATACGCCAACAAATTCTCCATTTGCCATTGTTGTTTTGTTCTGTTTCTATAAAGTCTAGGGGGACGTACTATGAGGAAATTGTCTTCATAAAATTGGGCGTTTTGGGACTTGATGCAGACCAATCCTTAGATAGCTTTACCAGAATAAGGTGTACATTACAGACTCAAAACATTATACAAAAATTAAAAGAACATTACATAAAACCAAAAGGACGTGTTACAATGTACCTTTAATTTCTCTTATGAATATTCTATAAATATTCTGTTCCTTTCACTGGTGGGCCTAAAGGAGAGACGATATTTTCTGAACGTTTAACATTTAATTTGACCACGTATTGTCCTTGTTAAATGTTGTGTATATTATTGTAATACATGTATTTCTCGGGAATAAATAGTCAAAGCAAACTACGCCACGGGTAGCTTGGTAGCTTTCAAATGATTGAATTTAATTAGAACAACTTGGCGCCTTCGTGGGCAAGGGGCTGGGTAACTGCGCCTTGAAGTTAGGCAACCATCCACGCGTGCTCGTTCGACATGCGTCGTATAATTAAGGCTCAATTTCCACGCTTCCTTTGGACGAACGATTCCCATGGTTTAGCGCACGCGCGCATGCGCCGTGTCGCTTCCATGGTTCTAGAAGCCCCACTGCGCATGCGCCTCTTCGCTTAAAACTCGGGATTCATTCGTCAAAAAGTAGCGTGGAAATTCGTCAGTGGACCGGGAGCGGTAGCTCAGTGCATCAACTGATGTCACTGCAGCGCCTCTGACCGGGAGGTGCAAGGTTCGCGTCCTAACGGCGGATTTTCGACACTAGCTTTTCAGCTAGGTCGAATTCAGTCGCTGTCTGGAGAAGAATTCTAGCGGCCGGCTGCTCTGATCGGTAGTTTTCCGTGGTTTCTCCGATCAACACATGGCGAATGCCGGAGCAGTACCCTAACAAAAGGGCCGCGGACAGCGCGCGAACTTTCCTTCCTCTTCCTTGTTCTCTCCTCTCCCCTTACACACTTACACTAACATGCACTACATTACCACATATTCTGGGAGACCGGTCGGGAGTTTAGAGCTTGTCCCGGCTGGGGCGGTGCCCCGTTGGTGGGAGAGTCCTGGTTAGGAGGAAACCCCACTAGCTGACGGTAGGTCGGCGCCGGATCGCGCCATCCACCGGGGGAAGATCACCGCCATCTCCCGAGAACAAACATGCACTACACTTACGGGACTACTGACAAAATCCGTTGACGCGCCCGGAAACACGAAAAAAACAGTCAATCAATCAATTCGTCAGTGTTATTCCTCTAGCTTGATCTGCATTCACGTATGAGGAGCATGTCCCTAAGTCACTGGCAATGAAATTTGGGTAAAACATAAGTGAATGCTAATAGCATGGTTCCTGTAATAATCTCTTTATTAGACTTGAATTATTACAATTTCCATACTTCTTCACTAACCAACTTGGTTTTGTTAAATAACTCATTTTAGCTATTTCAAAACAATGATGTGTATCAGAAATGAAAAATGTATTTTTAATTTTGCTTAAATTGTAAGCATGTTGTTTTTATTCCTGTAATGTATATTGTGAAGTAGTTCTGAGTCTGTTAGCCCCATCTCTATGGAGTTTTCCGTCTTTTACTCATTCAGCAAATAATGAAATGATCTATTGCTTGGTTTTTCGGAACCAAATGATGTTTTTTTGTCCTCTCCTCAATGTTGTATAGGTTTACTGTTTTCGGCGGTAAATAAATACATTCATACACGTGTAATTGCCATCTTTTCATCATCTTATTCCTTTTCTTCAACCAAATAGGATTGCGGGTCCCATCTTTGTAATCCTCAGAATAACAGTGAATACATTTTGCGAAAAATATTTTAAATTATTTTTGTGTGCTAGATTTCATATAATTAGAAATACAAACTCAAAATATTCCATCCTTCCGATACTTTCGAAATGATTCGCACTTTCGAAAAATGTTTTAAAGTGCAAATTGTGCGTTTAAGTTAGGGATTCCCAACCTGTTTCTTCTTTCGGCCCTTTGAGAGAAATGCTATGCTTTATTGACCCCCTTTTTCCTATAAGACACAGGAAACTACTTAATCATTACACAAATAATTGCACATAAAATACTTCTTACCATTTCGACAAAGAATATGAACACAAATTCCGATGAAATGGTTTATTAGATTTATGTTATTTTTGTACACATATGATATCGAAGGACCTCTTTTTCGTTTTCTTGATGAAATCCATGTCACCGCGCCTATGTATGGTCTTTCAGCTATTTGAGCGTTTTTTATATTCATTGATGTCAAAACACACTCAGGGGGTATTCTTGATGAGTAACACGTAGAAATGGTTAGTATTCATTTCACTAACGTTAGCTAACTTGTGATTGAACTGCTGTTCTCTCTTTTATTCTTGCATTCCGCCGACTGGAGAATATTTTCTTAAAATCAGTATATTTATGTGGCTAGAATGCAATAAACACTTTAAAACTTACCTTTTAAGAAATATTATTTACACGCATAATTCTCTAACTGAAATTTAGTCCTTTGCCAGTATAATTAAAAGCCTGCTGAACGCAAACAATGTGTTCTCTTTTAAATGAGGTGTTTATGTCCGTTTAATATCTGTTTGATGACTTAATTCATATGCATACACATTCTCATCTATTTTTGACATGATTTATATCAATTCGTATAATATTATTTTAAGGTTTACTAGTTCATTAGTGTTTGTTTATATATCTGAAACAAAGCACGTAATATACCTAATTCCTTAACGTCTGTACTCAATTCCTTTGCGGACCTTTTGAATTCTTTATGACCGCTCCACCCCTACACAACAAAAAACACAATTTTTTATGAATTCATTTAATAAACTTACGAAGCAGTAAAATGTAGAATGCAATGAATAAATAGTACAATATAATAAATTGTAACATAATAAAAATAACTTAATATAAATATTATTTTGTTGAATATACATGAAAATTGCAATTTTGGAACATTCCTTTTAATTTAAAATTCTTAGCAGTCACATTTATTTCACTGTTAAGAATTATATATTTTTATTTAGACATAGAACCTTTTTGAGTAGTACTACTAGTAGTAACCCTCAAAATGTTTTGTGTGTGTAATGGAATCCTCTGAATAGATTTCCGCAATAGATGCAAATAACCAAAATGTACCGTTTTATTTATGTAAATCACCCTGCTATTTTCCATCCAACTCTCAAATACAAGCTACTCGTTTTCATAGAGCTACCCGTCTTCACGAGATCTCACTGGAAACAATTTGACCTTAGCTTTGTTAGCTTTCTTGAGAATTTCAAAATACTCCATGAGGAACGTAATAATATTCTTCCATTTTATTAGATGAAACCTGTCCAACTACGTGACTGCATTAGTACAATTTTTACACTAAATACACTAAATACACTTTTTTTGTTTATCTGACTCCATATTGACAACTGACGTTTACAATTCGTCTTTTCAGTTTTGATGCAAAATAAATTTTTAAATGTTTAGAATTTTTGTTTGATTGAGCTACGAACTAGTAAACCATAATGTTTTGTATGCACCACGGGCATTACTTGATGTTTTTGACCCTAAGGCGTCTTCCTGCCTCTCGGGTCAGAGGCCTTCCGGATTGGAAATCGGCCTCGGGGCAAAAACATCTACTTAATGTCCTAGATACCTAACTATTTAATGATTATATAGAAACAGTAAATCACTCGTGAAAACTAGCCCTAACATGTAACTGCACGCACTGAATTGACCTTTTGAGGCATTAAATATTGGCGCTCAGCTCATTTGGCTGGCAGTAAAATACGTTTCTCAGAGCGATGCTGTCTTTGGCGATGTTAAACAGTTTTAGAACATGTAAAAAATTGTCTTCTGGCCTGAACACAGTACAACCTATCTTCATTCATGATCAGTGTATGTCCACAGCATTTATTGAATTTTCATTTCCCATTTTCTGTTGTATCAGACAATTTCTGTCTATTCGTGTGGCTGCTGCTGAAGACCTCCAGTGATCCATTTTCATTCCGCAAAGTCTATTTTTAAATATATTCTATTGTGACGTTTCTGTCATATAAGATTTAATCTGAATCGAATCTGCTGGCGAGACCCAACGCAGTGTGCAGTCATCGAAACAGAGCACATTCTGTAATACCGAAGTAGTACTGTGTTTTTATTTTCCACCACACACACACACACACACACACACACACACACACACACACACACACACACACACACTAAGAGAGGTGACTCGTGGTGTAGTGGTCAATGCATTCGTCTTCCACAATTGGAACCACGGTTTAAATTCCGGTCGATCCATACGGATCTTGTTTTGAACAAAGCGTATTCGCACATATTATCTCCGGGTTCTCCAGTTTCTCCTGAATCTCATTCCACCGTTGCTCCATCAACATTCACACTATTTTTTCGTAAACACCTATATGTACTTTCTCTGTATGACTATAAGGCTTAGGCATCATAACGAAGCCATAAAAAGATCCTGCGTACGAGTGTGGGTGTGTGTGCTGACGAGGGGCGGTGTTTTGCGCAGGCACCTCAACACCGAGCACACCCTGGACGACCGGTCGACGGCGCAGGCGCGCGTGCAGATGCAGGTGGTGTCGCAGCTGGAGCTGCAGCTGCAGAAAGAGCGCGACCGCCTGCAGGCCATGATGCACCACCTGCATATGACGAAGCAGCAGGTGTCTCCGGAGCCCATCAAGTCCGAGCCTGGGGTAAGTGTCGTCTGGGGTCAGCCCGAAACCACTCAACATTCTACTCTCACGATCAGAACCCTGGGATTTTTTTCTATGACTCCAAACTTCAGTCTTCACAATCATTCGAGTAACAGAGCGCAACTTCTATTTATGAATGTTTTACATCTTCGGCCTCTCTCGGTGCTTCTCTATACGACCCCCCCCCAAAAAAAAAAAGTTTAGACTATTTTCCTCTCAAGTCCGTCCACCACGGTATCTTCCAGTCTCCCGCATCGAATCGATGTGTCTAGCATGCCCATTTCGGGCACATACATTCTGTATCCTAACTAGGCGAAGCTTATACTTGTTTTTTTCTAACGTGGCATCTGAGGGTAGTATCTCCAAGATGGAATATGCCGCGACTTTTTGCGTCTTTCTCTCTCCAGCCGCAAGATGTCGCATGATCGCGACCGTATAAAGCAGTGCTGCATATCAAGCGATTCTAGTGGCACGAAAAGACGCGAAGGACGCGAAAAGCCGTGCCATATTCCATCTTGGAGATACTACCCTCAGATGACTCGTTAGAAAAAAACAAGTATAGAGAGTCCATCTATATTTCGTCCGTTAAGAGAAAGTGAGCCAGGTCACACCTAAATGACTGCAAATGACTGACTATACAACACATAAGCTCTTACGTCGCTCACACACTGGTTTTATTCACATTCACGCAAGGTACCGAAGAGGAATTATGCGGATTGAGATTCAAGAGTCACATTCTGGAAATGTACAACGTGGCACATGGTATTAAAACCAAAACATTCACACCGGTAGCGGTAGCTCAGTGCATCAACTGATGTCACTGCAGCGCCTCTAACCGGGAGGTCCTAGGTTCGAGTCCTGACGACGGCAGGATTTTCGACACTAGCTTTTCAGCTAGGTCGAATTCAGCCGCTGGATGGAGGAGAATTCTTGCGGCCGGCTGCTCTGATCGGTAGTTTTCCGTGGTTTCTCCGATCAACACCAGGCGAATGCCGGAGCAGTACCCTAACAAACGGGCCACGGACCGCGCGCGATCTGTCCTTCCTCTTCCTTGTCCTATCCTCTCCCCTTACACACACACTTACACTAACATGCACTACACTACCACATATTCCAGGAGACCGGTCGAGAGCTTAGAGCTTGTCCCGGCTGGGGCGGTGCCCCGTTGGTGGGAGAGTCCTGGTTAGGGGGAAACCCCACTAGCCGACGGTAGATCGGCGCCGGATCTCGTCATCCAGCGGGGGAAGATCACTGCCATCTCCCTAGAAAAATAACATGCACTACACTAACGGGAATAATGACCTAAGTAGTTGACGCGCCCGGAAACACGAAAAAAATCAATCAATCAAACCAAAACATTCATGCCTTACACAGGATTCGTACCCACAGTCCAAGTGTGACACGAAATTGCCCTAAAGTACTCACTTGTCTGTGCTCTACAGGTCGGCCAGAAATGGAGGGAAGAGGGTTAAAAAGCGGTACATGTTACGCCCCACCACATAACACAATACAAACATCGATGCCCGAGCAAGGATTCGAATCCGTGACCCTTCGAACCGAGATCAACAAGGAGCCTTAACAATCGTGTCTAGTACTTTTGCATATTTAGCGTAATTTTTTCATATGATTTTCCAAGGTTTCTCCGATCACGACCGGACGAAGGCCGGAGCTTTATAAACGGAACACGGGAGCGATCTCTCCTTCCTCATCCTTGTCCCCTCCTTTCTCCTCACACACATACACAAAACCTCTCACACACATACGCACGCACATGCTTCCACTTGCATGCACTTCTCAATTAAAAAACTAATCCTAAAACAGCGTGTACTTTCTCACCCTATTTTCACGTAAAATTACGCGAAAAGTACTCAAATTTTCGAAAAAATGTACATGACCTTATTTTAACATCTATCTTTAAGGGATATATTTCAATAAGGGAAAAATATCTCTGTATTTAATATTTTAGTTATTGGAAGACACCGAAAAAATGTTGAACGTTTGCAATTTTCGAAAAATCAGAGTTTTCAACGAAAATGAGACCTGCACCATTCTCTGAAAAATTCTTCACACTATCCAACAAAAGAATTAATCGAAAACGATGGGGCCTTTTTTAATTTGGAAAATGTCTCTTGGGCTTCGTGTAAAGTACACTCCAAAATTAAAATATCGGTTTCAAATTGAAGGTGCCGCGACATCAACCATTACAATACCGCAATTTCTGTCCATAGATGCACATTTCAACCATGACTAGTGAGACTCATTACCAAAAGCAGCGCATTAGGATCGAAAGATTACTCTAATACAACACATATTCGCCAATCCAAAACGTTCCATTCTCCCAACATGTTATTCAAAGATTTTAATAACAAAAAATCCCTAAGATATCTTAAGTTTTTCTTCATAAAATCTGTTGTTCAAACACAGATCTTGAAATAATTTCATGCACAATTTTTCGAAAATGTGAATAGATTTCGCTTAATTTTGCCTAAAGTATAGTGAATTTCTAAAAAAAAAAACAGCCTTTCTCAAAAATTGCTCAATTTTTCCTTTTTTCTAGAATACGAGTAGAACAAAAGACTCCGGAAGAAATGGCACAGGACTCATTTTCGTTGAATGCTGTGAAATATGAGCCGTTGTAGCACCACTAGTTTTCTAAAACGATTACTTTCAAAGATCCTGAATTTGTCGGTTTATTTCTCGAGAGGAGAAATTTGAATTTCAAGTGTATTCCGCAATTTTATACAACTCTATGTTGAAAAGCTGATTGATCAAGTTCTAGCAAACGTTATGAGGTTAATGTAATTGAGAGAAAACATAGCCTTATTTATTGAGCACCGATGTTCCGTAGGCAACCCACAATACAGCGAGCCCTCGCACCCAATTCACCATTCTGGATTCGGGAATTCACACAAATTTTCGTCAGTAGGTAGAACGCAATGCTAAACCCACATATATACTAATTTTGAAGTGCTATGAAATATTAGAAATGGTGTTTTAGAAACGTTTTGCATCAAGGCCTTACGTGATCTCAGCAACTCCTGCAGCGGTTCACCGTCGCATCGGCAGCACAAGGAAGGATAAGCGACGTCTCCCAACTGGGGTAGATTGTTTAAGGCGTTTGTTCGTCGTTCAAGACAGATGTTAATGGTCGTTTTTATTGTTTCCTTTTTTAGATTGACAGGCATAGTGACGTATGTTCTTAATAATCCTACCGAAGTCCTTTTTAAGGCTCATAAATCAATGTTACTTTGAGTAAAACTGAGAAAGAAAAACATGAGGTGCGCTTGATGTCTTCACGCATAATGTTTTGATCCCTTTTTTCTTAGATTAATTTTGAAAATTTGGTTTTTTATACGAAAATGAAATTTATGTATTTATAATATTTATTTAATTTTGCTATATCGAGATAATATTTTCGGGACGCTTCTTTACAGTAATTATATTTGAATTATTAAATCACATGTTTGAGCTTCTCGTATTTCCGAACCTGCAGCGTAAACCCCTGTTCTTTTATGCGCCGTATATTGGTCCCAGGCAATTGAGGCCCTGCGCAAAGTGCCAAGCATAGGTCGCAGGACCGGCGGCACGCCCCGACTGCGCCTGGCGACAAGGTCAGGAAAACCCTCAATACGAACTTTCGCTTCTTACAATGCTTCACAGTGCTTTAAAACGTCTTATATGAGTTTGGCACAGTGTAGAACAAACTGGTAAAATGTTACGTCAACCCGAGTATGCAGAACGGTCGGTGTTGCATTACAGCAAACAGCCGAAATTGCACAAAATCCTTAATGTGTTTCGGAATTTCCAACGTATTTTATTCCAAAAATGGCATCTCTAATGAAATACACGCTAATCAAATACGCATTCATATTTGTTCAATTTGTACAATAAAGCTATTTAGAGTGTGAAATTAAGTTTATTCTTACAATCCTGACGTAATAGTCGGGATGCAATCATGACTTGCAAACGATATTCACAACGGCAAAATCTTTCGATTGGACTTCACTGCGTTTAGAAGGGATAGAATGGGCCGCGGTCGGGGGCTTATTTATCTGCGTCAGTAATATAGATTATAGATATATTATTAATTCTGCAATTAATTATCGTAACTTGGTGGCAGAATATCTTAACTTTTCATGCACTAAGCTTACATTGACTAACAAATTACAGGAGTAGTTAATTAAAAAACAATAATTAATAGTAGACAGCACATAATTTCACCGCGCAAGCCTTTCTCCATCTCACTTCACTGCACTACATAAATAGTAATAAAATAATAATAATAATAATAATAATAATAATAATAATAATAATAATAATAATAATAATAATAATAATAATAATAATAATTTGTCTTGGTAGAAAGATGGATGGACTATGATTATGAAATACTTACCGTTGAAGAGAGAGGAAGAGAGTAAAATTATAGGCATGTACCGAGCTCCAAAAGAAGATATTCGCGCGATAGAAAGTCGAGCAGATCGGACCGGTTTCTTAAATAATTCTGCGAAGCGGAACATAATAGGCGGCGATCTTAACTTGCCTCAGGTAAAGTAAGTTAGCGATGCTGAAGGGATTAACGAGCGTTAATAGACTTGTTTGGGACTGCGGATAGGATCCAACGAGAGACCATGCAATTCTGGACATTTCCCTTGTCCGCCTAGAAGAACACTATTTCCAACAAAAATACTTCGGGCATAAGCGACCATGACTGTGAAATGAATAACCTGTGGAATGAAGCAACCATGATGGTTAAATTGAATAATTTGTCGCGGAAATAATTACCAATTTTTCATAAAACTAATGTACCCCGATTACAGGGCCTTTTGCGTGAAAAGTACGCTCGTTGGGCGGGAACTAGCACTACTGTAGGATGGAATAACTTCGAAGTCCATTGTGCTAGAAAGATTCGAGCGTTTTGTTCCGCACAAAATATTGAAAAATAATCTGGATTCCGAATAATGTAACGAACATTTTAGATGGTTGAAATGAAAAGTGAGAAAATCATAGAATATGAGAAAGACAGGAATAAATTCTCAGGTAAATACATGGGTTGTGTCAAAAGAGCCATTAGGAGCGGAGAAGATTGCACAAGAAAAAATTATATATTCGATTTTACATAATAACGAAAAGGGCTGCGCGGAATTTTACAAGTACGTGAAAAGACACCGG
Source organism: Teleogryllus occipitalis (assembly GCA_011170035.1). Classification (NCBI taxonomy): domain Eukaryota; kingdom Metazoa; phylum Arthropoda; class Insecta; order Orthoptera; family Gryllidae; genus Teleogryllus; species Teleogryllus occipitalis. The sequence continues at coordinate 58,194 of BLKR01009493.1, forward strand.
GGAAACAGAAAATACAACTGCATTCAAAATAGGATACGGGAGATCCATTTGTAATGCTATGGAGAAAGCAAATGCACTCAATTATTACTAAAAGACCGTATTTACGCCTCCGAAGAATGACTCTATAGTTAACATTTGCTAACAAAATCAAGACACGGCTAACAACAAACTTTATGTCACTACGGAAGGAATCGCTCTTCTGGCTAAAAATCCGTTGGCATCTGATGTAATTCCTGCGGAAATTCTACGATTGGGAGGAGAAGCCATAATTCCGTACTTTGCGAGAATTCTCGGTTACTGTTAATAATGGTAATGTCCATAATGATTGGAAACGAGTTTCTGTAGTTCCTATCTACAAAGGTGGAGATCGGTCATTAATGTCTACTAATAAACCAATTAGCTTAACATCGGTAGTATGTAAATTGTTAGAATGTCAAATTGACGACTATTTGCGACATGTATGGAACAAGAATAACTTCCGAACTAGCGAAAGTCAGCTAGTTAGTTTGCTTAACCAATTCACTCGGCCAAGGAGAAAGAATTGTTGCAATTCTTTTATACTTTTCTACTCGTAAAGCTTTCAATTTAGTTCCTCACGACAGACTTCTAAATAAAATTATCAAATCGGAAGTAGACCCGAATAATAAAATAAATTTCTTAACATACAGGTAGGTGCAAGTGCACTTAACAAACCCGCAAGGTTGCATGTTAACAGGGGTTAAAGACGCATGTGACCGATAAAATACAGAAAGCAAAGAACAGATATAGGAAAATTTAGCTTTGTGATAGGACCATTGTTCACTGTAACAATTTGTCTTCAGAGGTGCTAGTGACTCCCCAGGAACACGCGAGTTATGCGTTCGAAAGTTCTTACGAGCGCAAGTGTAGAGCACAGTGATGAGCAGTGAAATGCAGTTACGTTTTTCAGGACAAGGAAAAGCGAACAAAAGTGCGGGCAAAATGCAGGTACGGAGTAGAGATGGGCACTGTTTATCTATTTTTTATTCTTGTCTATTTGTAATTTTTAATGAATTCTTTTTTCATTGTTTTTTTTTGTATTATTTATTTTTCTTGTAATATTTGTACTGTTTCTTTTCTTTTTTAATCTTTTCGCTTAACTGACACCGCAGTAATAAATTATTATTATTATTATTATTATTATTATTCTCCCTCTAATTCACTACTAAAGATGTTATGAGTGGGATGAATATAAAATCTACTCCCAAGTTGCAATCAGCTTCCTAAGGAGCAGATCTAAGGACTGTCAGTGCCTCGGAAATACTTTGTGGGCTGTTCCCATTAAAGCAATGTTTTGTACTTCCCAGACTATTAAATGACCTGGGAATTTAGCCAAGTTCTTACACAAATTTTGCGGAACAATTTCCAGAGCTCCGATAACTATCGGGACGACCTGTGCTTTTACGCCCCACATTCGGCTAATCTCGATTTCCAAACTCTTGTACTATTTAAGACGTTTTTCTGCCTCCTTGGTTACGACATTTAGATCGCACGGCACAGCTACATCTATATGAAGACGCGCTTTTCCCTCCAAATCCGCGATAAAAATATCCGGTTTGTTTGCCGTTATCGTGCTATCAATTTGAATTTGGTGGAAGAACATAGTCCAACAGACGCCGTCACTGGTTTTGATGAGTACTACTTGGAGCATCGGTTTGGAATTACGAGGGTGTTACAGATTTGCCAGTGGAAGTAACTACAATACCCTATTGTTGTTGTTTTTCAAGTTTTCGGTCTTTGCTAGAATTGAATAAACTGAAACGATATTATCAATGGTTTCTACTTGCTCCTGGCAAATGCCGCATTCATCATCTTGGAAAATTTTGAGAACCGCTTTACCATAATGTGTTCTCAACGCTAGATCTTGGGCAGCTATTACTACTTCCAATTCTGGCTGCATTCTTCCCTGTTTAAGTCACATAAATGATTGATCTTTATTAATATTCACCTCGTCCATTCTTTTTAGATATTGTCCATGGAGAGGTTTGTCTCTCCACGATTTCTTTAACATTTTTGTGAATTATTATTATTATTATTATTATTATTATTATTATTATTATTATTATTATTATTATTATTACTATTGTTGTTGCTATCATCTTTATCATCATCGTTATCATCATTTGTCAAAATTTCACGCTAGTCTAAAGTTTCCAGATATAACTCAAGGACAGAATGTCAACACATATGATGAGACAGGTGGTGAGAAGTTCTTGCTCCAATGCACTCAGGTTCCGCTTCAGTGACTAAGAGAAAACCTTACGAACAATATTGGTTGTTGCCAGCACCACGGCCTTCTGCATGGTTCTGAAGTGCCACTCATTTAGATAGTTTCTGTTTCACAGCCCTCCAATCTTCAGCAACAAACTCATTAGTTGAAATAACTACGGGTACAATATGTACCTCTTTTAGTTTGTGTAAGTCGTTCAGTTCAATTGAGAGTGGCTGGTATTTTATTTTATTTTTTGCAATTGTTGACAGTAGATTATGATCTAATGGGACTGCAATATCTATTATTATTGCCCTGCGAGTAGTTTTGTCGAGCACGACAATATCACACTTCTTTGCTTCCATTGTATTGTTTTATCTGTAACAATGGCAGTATCCCACAAGATTTTTGTTTTCTCATTAGACAAAACTTGCTCCTGTAGATATTTGTAATAGGGCAAGCTTTCCTTTATCAGGTCCAATCTTTTGGCAAGAGCTTAATGATTTTGACTACATTATTATGACGTTATAAATAATCTGTTTGTGCCAACTCAGAGCATCCATTGCAGATGTGTTGATAGATTCGATGGCCTACTTACACAGTTGACACTGTCACTGATGTTCTCTTTCGTGATATATCTCCTGTATTTATTAGTGTTTACTACCTGATCTTGAATGGCCAGCACAAATCCTTCCGTCTCGCCAAAAAGCCCAGCGGTTCTCAACCATTCAGCTGATCATATCGATGGAGTTACTTCGAAGCGCTGCAGCAAACCAATCCTGGTTTCAGAAAACATGAATTGTTGTCTTCGAGGTCTTCTTCTTCTTCTTCTTCTTATTATTATTATTATTATTATTATTATTATTATTATTATTATTATTATTATTATTATTATTTCTTTGTAATTTTCTGTATTTTCCTTTTTCATAAGGACAAATACACAGGTTAAAAATGACCAAAGTGTATTTATCAACATTACAATTTTTGCCTGCATCCCATTCGCTTGGTTTCTAGACAGGTAACTTTGAAGTAACAGCGCATTAAATCTTTCATTCATAGTTCTTGACCATTGTAAGCGCTTCTTTGATTGTCCTGCGGCAATGGTTGCCAGCTAGAATATCGGCAAAACATCAACTTCAGGGGTAGCTGAACGGTGTTGGGGGCTACTCTCATTTCTGTATTCAGCAATAGCTTCTTGAGAGACCGGCGCTTGCTGATCCAACAACCGGCCATTGGCGGTCTGCTCCCTGTCGTGCCCAGCGCCAACTCCAGGCATGCTCTGGCGCTCCCCAGGCAGCGACTCTTTTTCCGGGGCCTTCCGACTTCTTAGACGTCTCTCCATCATTGGTTTTGTATTCGGAGTGTCCTTCTCCTTGCATTTTAACCCTACTGCCAGGGGCCCTTGGCATCCACCCTCCCCCGGGTCAGGTGAGGTCTGGGAGAAGGTTTAAGGAAGGAACAAAGGACAGAATTACTTAGGATAGGTAATTCTCGGAGCTAATCAGTCCACCCGTTTGCTCCTAGGGGGAAACGAAGGGTTGTATGACACGGAAGGAATAATCCAGGTAAGGAGTTCGCCTCTTACGACATGGGAGATTACCAGTGGTGCTATTCTACTAAAAACCCCGGACACCACACGGGGATTATTATTATTATTATTATTATTATTATTATTATTATTATTATTATTATTATTATTATTATTATTGGTTACACAATAGCATTATTAAAGAAGCGCGATACGAACGAATTTCATATTGGAAGAAGAATCGTGTTTCTTTGGTCTCTACTTCACCAGCACGAAAGCGGCGGGGTGGAGTCCACATGGTAATCGTGTGTCAGAGCAAACCGTCCAGGCAAGCAGCGCCCTGGAGCGTGAGACGCATCAGAAGGCGCATCGAAATTCGTTGGCACTTTTCATAACCGATGAAAGGGCACATAGAACCAAATGTTTCATACATTTCATTTTATTATAAAGCAACACCTTAGCATCATCGCTGAGGTCATGATAATATTTTCTTCGAACCGTTTTCAAAAAGAAAAGGTAGTGACTTGACGTGTGAGATAAAATAGTGCCTTTTCAAATCCAATTTGTCGACAAAACTCGCAGCCAGAACCTAAATAAACCGAAAGAAAGTAATATATTTTTTGATTAATTTTATTTTACATTGACAGACAGTATAATGTTCAGCCATGAGGCTCTTCAGTTATGTGACCGGGGAACTTTGTACCAGCAAAGTGTGAGGAGGGTAACTTCTTGTCACCTCCCTGATGGTGATTTAATTAGGTTATACCTTCAACCAAGGTTATTGTGAAGAAATTTCGTTAGAGAACGAAGACAGAAATTAGAAAGGAATTACGATGGAAGAGACAGATAAATGTCAGAAATGTTCTTATCGTATCTAATGTCAAAGGTATTGAAGGAAAATGTGAAATGGGAGTCTGTTTCTAAGGTGGGAGAGTGGGGGGGGTGATCAGTTCCTATTTCGTAAATGACTGCTGCTTATACATGATTTAAATTATTGAAGAAATTATGTGCCAGTTTCGTGATTAAGGAAGTAATCGGTTCTATTGCAAGATCGTTGTGCAGTGTTTTATTGCTGACAAACCAGGGGGCATGTATTGTTATTCTTAAGATTTTGTTTTGAAAGATTTGTAACTTATTTAATGTGGTTGGGGCAGCTGAAATCCATACAGGACATGCGTAAGGTAATATTGGAGGAAGAATGGATTTGTAAATGGTTAAAGCGGAATGAATTTTTAAAGAAGAGTTGTGGTTGAGAATCGGACGTAAAATAGCTAACCTTCTATTGGCTTCAATTAGTTTGGACGAGATGTGACAGTGCCAATTTAATCCTGTATCCATGAGAACGCCGAGATAACGAATAAATGAGTTTAGAGGAGACCAAGGAATGATAAAAGAGAAATATCATTGTAAATAACAAATGTGCCATATAGCCAAAATCTTAGTAATTCTCTAGGAATCGCTTAGGCGCACAGCAGAGGTTGCCACCCAACACTTTCCCGCCAAACTTTGTGACGTCGTTCTGGAAATCTCTATTCATTCCGTTACAGTAGTTTATTCCACTAGAGGTCAGTAGCTGTGAACCAAAACTGGTACCCGCTAGATTCGTTAGAGGCCAGTAGCAGTGCAAAATTTTTAATGTAATAGAAATGCTCAGTAAAATAAAATGGCTGAAATGAGTTTGTGATACGATTCGTTCATGCGCGCGGAAGCATACGATTCGTTCACGGGCGAGTGTGCATGGAAGAAAAACCTTGTAGGGCAAAAAGGAGGCAAGAAAATCGAGGCTTTCCTAGAAAACAAAAAGAAAATATACACATCAAATTATTTTAAAGGCGTATTCACATAAAATCCGTTGGTAATTATGCGTTGGACAGACTAAAGGATGGTTTATGTTAAAGCAAGGGTCTATCCAACGCATTTTATTCCAGCCACGGTGTGCGCGGCCGACGCACTTTACCGTGGAAAGTGACGCGTCGCTATGCAATTCCAAAATGAGGACGAGGCTCGGGCCTTCGGCCCTTGCGTTAACGAATCGTACCACAAACTCTATTTCAACCAAAATAATAATCTTAAACACCATGGTTTGTATGAAATTGATCTTTATCCTCTTTCACAAGGTTTGGATATGAAGAAAACCCGGGCAACGCTGGGTATTTTGATAGTAGGCCCATATCATAAAGAGCCGCAACAGTTACATTAATTAGCACACAAATTCAAATTTAATTGTATTAATACGTTTACATATTTTACAAATGGCATAAGTACAAGTATGAATTATACATATTTAAGAATATATCATTAAGATAAAGAAAATACAATATAAAATATATAAATAAGTAAATAAATAAATAAACAATAAAATCAAATAATAAAACAAAAATAAATAATTCAAATAAAAATTATTTCCAGTTGGAGATGCACTAAACCAACGATTACATCAGAAAACAATTGCCCACACAAGTCATAAACTCTTACGTCAAGGCCACAAACGACTTTTAATTAATAGGTCTTATCACTTATCGTAGCGAAGCGACTACGGACTCGCGAGAGCGGTGAACGAAATAGAAGAATCAGTGTCAGGATCGAGAGAATTCTGTTTCAGAGTTCAAATAAGAATGGCATATTTTAACAAATTAAAAACGTTTTTTAGAATGTAATTCATTAGAAATTATATGTTGGTCAGACACAAGGCAGGGGCGGTTATTCAGGAGAAGTGAAGTGGCATTACATCACTTATTTATATAATTTATTAAATATATTTATAAATATAATTTATAAATGCATAATTTATTAAATATAAATTTAAATTTTAAATTTGTTTTCCTTGGCACGCGCGCGGAACTCTACTGGCAGTTGACGCACGAATGCGCCGGATGAGTGCGCCACCGACCACACCAACCGTTAAAGGGAAGTAGACATGGCGATGTACAAAACAAATCATATTCAAACAATTCAGAAAGAATTCACGTTAGTTTGGGGAATAACTATTCTTACTTGTAATATTATTAATAGTATAATTAGAACAAAAATACATTAGGTAAATTAACCTCATTTTTCTCACATTCCACCAGATAAAACCACACCGGTAATCGTATTTACTGAATATGTGAAGGTGTCACCATTAGAAGTCAACGCACCAATTTCCTAGCCGAACGTCATTTCTTTAGGTATCTTTAGGTTCAGGAGAATGATTTGCATCCAATTTTCTGGAACCACGGTATATAAAATATTGTTTATATAGATATATCGCAAGCAACACCCCACAATATCGTACTAATAACGTGCCGCAGCAAAAGAATTCACGTGTTTACAATCGCAATAATTACGTAAATTTTTGCATGATTCGTGAGATTTTATGGTGACCGATAAAATGCTGAACATACCACGAAATGTTACAGAGTTATTACTGCCTAGTCCAAATTAAAAATTTCGACTCCGCCACGCTTTTTAACTTTTGGCCTCGGCAGTACAACACACAAACATTACTATGTATGTTAATAGCTTATTATGTTGATGCAACGCGTCTCTTAACCCTTGTTGGGCGTTGAGCGCTTTTTTTCTGGAGTAATCCTCCAATATTGTGTAATTATTACACTGAATAATAATTACTATATTTGTCAAGTCTCGTCACGTCGCAGTCAGTAAGTGCCTTTTATCCCTTCCGCTAGGGACTCGACGCCGTTGGATCTCGGGGTTCCTGGCCGGTCACCCAACCAGGAACCCGCGAATGTCGAATTCGCTTGCTTAACCTTCGTGACTTCACGGAACGTAGCAAACGAATTCGGCTAGCGCCGCCGGCAAGTTGAACTTATTTTTCGCTCATCCGAAAACGCTGCAACGTAACAAAAAGTTACTGTATCCAAAATAAAAGTTATGATGATTGCCTACGAGATTTTTTCTAGTCCCAATAGATTTTTAGTTAGTTGCTAGTGAAAATCAAACTCTTAAAAAAAAAATTATTTCCTCATGTATTTTCAATAAACATTGCCTTCTAGCACTTCAGCTCCAAGATTTATAGCAATAATTATAATAGAAGTTGCAAAGAATTAAATTAACTCTCAAATTAGTTATTATTTGCCATTTTTCAAATTATCAAAAGTTATAGAATTTTAAATGTTTGGACAATTTCAATTCCCTTTTTCACATGCCCTGATCACAAAACCAAAATCTTGGGAGTATGACAGTTTTCCTTTATTTTACTCCCCAACAGGAAGATACCAGTTACATCTCAAGGATTGTTGACAATCCAAGGACATCTCAATTCCTGTTGACCAGTGTTGTAATGGAAATGTAAAGTAAAAGAGAATATCTACTTATTTGATGTGTGCCTTTTCACATTGCGCAATATTTTCAAGAGAAAAATTATGTGCCTTTTCTTTTTTTTTTAACGTATGAACTGTAATGCAAATTTGAGGATTTAGCTACCATTTTTCAGTTACTTTTATACAATAATTATAACCCCCTACTTTTCTATATTGGGAATATGAAATTGTGAGCCTCACATCCAAAATCTAAACCTATAGTTCCTGTCTAGAGAGGTGACACAGAACAGACCATCAGAATAAGTCAGTGTGTGAAGACTAAGAGTTGTTGTGTCCAGAATGGAACGTAGCAATTCATCACCCCTCCGCATTTCTGGAAAAAATTCCAAATGTAAAATTAAGCTCTACAGAATCAAGGCCATTCCTGTCATATTATTTTTATCAAAAACGGACTGAAAATTCAGAATCAAGATGAAAAGAATTGAAACAGCAGAAATTGAATGGTTGAAGAATTTATCTTTAGAATATATTACACAACTGGATTAAAGGAGAAATACATTGATAGGAAAGCTCAAAGAAAAATTAATATATAGAAGCAGGTCAGGACTAATTCAGGGTCCAAACCATGAAATATATGACAACAATGAGGTGTATGAAGTTAGAATCAAGTATTAATTGTAAAAATATTGTGTTGCCTTTCCACAAAAAAGTTCAATATTTATTCATGAAATTGCCAGCATTTCAGTCCTTGGCTTAGTGATTACCTAAATAAATGTGCTTTTTTTGACAAAATTCAAGATGGTCATTATTTACATTTTTTTAAATGGCAAAAAACACAGAAAATGTAAAAAAATATTATTCTGACATTGAAATTAGGTACTAAAAATATTGTTATATTTAGTCAAATATAACAACTGACAACAATTCAAAATGTTATTTAATCTTTCAAGCAATGAATTTAAATTAATAAATTTAGTTAATCATTCCAGAATATACAAATTACTTATTCTCATTTGGTACTGCTAATATATTTGACTTCATTTTCACTTTAAAAAATTTGTTTACAAATAGAATTTTAAAAGACTTGGACTTCCAAATTTCAATGAACTTCAAAAAAATTATGAAATATTTATGAGCAATTTATTCATATTCTGCTATTTCCTGCTTGCATTTAAAACTGATAATACAAATAATTTATCTTTGGTGCACAGTCTGATTTGTTTCAGACAAAGTTGAGTTTATCTTCAGTACTTCTTAGTCAGCCCCCACCCAGCCTCACAGTGTCTGCTGTGAACCAGGTGCCACCAGTCTCCATGTCAGCTCTGGTGTCAGCGGTTCGCTCTCCAATTCTCCACCCTCCCACTCCAAACATTGGAGGTCCTATCCGCAGGCGCATCAGCGACAAGTCAGCACTTTCCCTGTCAGGAGGTGAGAAGACATTTGTTTATCTTCTAGAAGTTTTGTCATGTTAAAGAACCTCTTTTTAATTATTGTCTTTGTGTATGTCATTTCAACTGCTAATGTGAATATGCACAAATGTGAATTTCTTATTATGAACAATAATTCATATTAAAATTTGCATAAATTGATTTTTATATGAAATTGTATGCAAATAAAAAATTAAATAGTGTATATTAGAGATTATTAGCATTTAGTTAGATATTTTACACATGGCTTCATATTTTTTGTTTTGTTTTTTAAATTTAAATTAACATTTTTTGGTTACTTTCATTTTTATTCCATCAAATTTGCCTCATTCCAAACATTCTGATTTTATTAAGTTAATTAGCTTTACAAGTTAAGTTCTCTATGTGAACATTGCATTTTTCATTTTTTTTACCTCTTTTCAATACATAATTTATTAATTGATTAAGAAGAGGTTAGATAATTTTGTTTTGTTTCAGTGCTTCTGTTTTTATTTTTGAAATTTGTTCTGTTTTTGATTTTTCAGATTTAAAAATTGTTTTGCTGAATTATATTTTTGTAATGTGTAGAAAAGAGTTGATTAGTGCACTTTTGGTTGAAACAAATTTGTATTTCTTACTTTGTTTTTTTTCTGTTTCTTGCTCTCAAAACTTGCATTTACTGAAAACAGTGGGCTATTTTCATCATCCAGGTATTTAATCATTTCTTAACTATTTTTCTACAACATAACTTTAAGAGAATTGAAATTCAAGTCAATTCATTACAACCAGAAGTGCACTTACCAACTTTCCGTTTTTGTTTTTCCATTAAGAATGAATTTCAAAATTTGTCAGAATTATATTTCATCTTAATCAAGTTCAATAGAAAAATTTAATCCTAAAATTCAATAATATTTTGATACGTATTTTAAAGTATTTGTCTTTCTGCCCATAAAATAAGAGAACAAATAATATCACAAAAAGATGAGTTTTGAGTCTGGGAAGAAAGCAATTGGTTCTTAGCTTTACACTTAGCATGAACTTCCCTCTCCTGTAGGCTCATTTGAAGAGGCTCCCCTCAGGCGCCGAGTGGCAGACAGGGCAGCCTTAGATATCTCGGAAGGTAATAATTCTGTGTAGTGTGCCAAGGCATCTGTTGTCATCTTGTTTGGGATTGCTTTCTGATACCACCCTCTCTTCTTTTTTTCTGTGCCTCTTTCTTCTGGCTGCTGCATTGCTATAGGCCTGCCCTACATGCTGGAAAGGGCAGGGCTCGACGTGCAGCAAGGTAACTCATTTTGTCCTCTCACAACTGCAACCCTCAAAGAAACATCTTTCTTTCCTTTCATTGTAATCCTCTGTTCTTCACATCTGCAGGGTGTAATATGCATGTCTTAATATTTATGTGTTAGTGTTTTATTTGTTTAACGTACATGTTACAAAAATTCCTTCTCTTGTCCTAAATATTGTGACATTCTTCAGGGGATTTTTTTTTATTAGTAATGAACAATATTACCATTTCTGTTTAATGTTTTCCTGTTGTATTTCCCTAAATGACCTCTCTTAAATGTCATTCCTTAAATGTGGGGAAATTTATGTTGCTTCTTTGTAGTGAGTTGCATTAATTTCTTTTAGTATATAATTGCATTTAGCAGAAATATTGCATTTCCTGAACAAAATGTCTCCATTCAAACATCAACTCTTATGAGATTTATAGTAAGAAAAATAATGTATTTTATTTCAATGCACTATCTGAAATTGAAACTGAATGCCTAGTACATTCAAGAGCTAAGTATTCAAAAGCTGTAATTCTCAAAAGAAAATGGATCTATACGCATCTTCCATTTCCCTCACTGGTAAGTCATGTAAATTAGTTGTGACATTTTTCTCATGGAGAAGCAGTATTTTTGCATGTTTTTTTAAAATCAAAATTAAACCTTAACTCTTTTTCTCTAGTCAGCAAATTTTGGATGCACAGAAACAATTTACATTGTTTTGTATTAAAAAAAGACTTGACTTGAAGGGAAGGGTAGAGAGGCAGAATATTTCATGAAATTATACAGAAACATATCATCTGAAAGTAAAAGTAAAATTTGTTTTATTTCAATTTTATTCTAATAATTAGTAGAGGTTCCTGTAACTCTGTGAGAGCATGAATAGTCAAAAACAACAGAACAATTGTGTTTTATTTACACTTTGATTCCTATCAGCATACCCATCTTAAGATGATATGTTTCCTTATTATATTTTTCTAGAAAGATTCATTTGTGCTCCAAAATTGCTTGATACAGGTAAAAAATGTATGTTTTATTATAATAAATGTAATTTTATTATTTTGTACATGATTGGCTGTGATATTTGAAGAGAAAAGATTTTTTGGAAAATTTAATTTGATGAATAAAAAGAATGAAAAGTAAAGAAATCCTGTACCAATTATGATTTCCTAATTAGAGTTGCAATTTATTTTAATGGTAGTGTCTCCATATTAAATTATGGTATTGTCTCCATATTATATTAAAAGAAAAATAGTGTTTTATATTACTATGATTTGAAAATAGCTTATTTTAAGGTAAGATCTGTTTAACTTGAAGAGTGGAATTTATTATTTTGTACATCTCAACTGAGATAATGTTAGATAATGTTTCTTTTGAAATATATTTTCATTCCTAAAACACACATATTTAAAGAAACTGAATTGGCAATCAGAAATTTTAAACTATTAAGAAATAACAAAGAAAATTTTGTGTTTGATGTAATTCCAAATGGTTTTATTAATAGTTGAGAAATATAGCCTTCAATAAATTTATCCTTTTTTGAAAAAATAATTCCATAACATTGGCCTTAAGTATTCTTATTATTAGTATTTTTTCAACCTCAAGTCTGAAAAATCCATGGTACATAGCCCTTATTTTTTTTTTCTGATATAATATTTGTTCTACATTACAGAAATTCAAAGAAATCGCGAGTTCTACAAAAATGCTGATGTTCGACCACCTTTCACATACGCATCCTTAATTAGACAGGTAAAAATAAAATATTTGAATACCATTTTTATTCAGTTTTTCAACATTATTAATTTGTTTATTATTGAAATGTTTAATTAGTGATTTTATAGTTTTATGTAGAAATGTGATGTCACATTTCTCTGCTTACAGGTGTTTTGTTGCTTCATAAAACTTTTTTCATTGTATATGTAACGTGTAATTTATATAAATTGTGTGTTTGATTTGTAAGAAAATATTCTGAAAATAAGATGGTGATAATGATTTAAAATAATCAATGTATACTTTTCTGGTGTATTTCCTTTTGTGCACTTCCCAGGGATTTCGCTTATACTGTTTTGTATGAAAAGGTATGAGTTGTTAAAATGTAAAATTTTGTATATTATGTATTATAAGCGATAAGAGTGTTTTGTTTGTTTCAGATTTGAAGAAAAGAAATTAAATTTATTTGTTGTAAATGTTAGTATGTATATAGAAATTCAATATTTTGAAATGTTTATTAACGTTATGTTTTGTCTTTCTCAGTCAATCATCGAGTCTCCCGACAAGCAGTTGACGCTGAACGAAATTTACAACTGGTTCCAGAACACCTTCTGCTACTTTCGGCGTAATGCAGCTACATGGAAGGTACAGTGCCATTTATTTTTTTAGTCAATGCAGTATTGTGCTACATTTATGATAAGCAAAAACATATCACTTCATTTTACCATAAAATTTTAAAAATATTACTAGGATTTGATGCTTGTAAGCATAAGAAATGCACTATCAATATCACACCATGATAATTAGTAAAAATAATATTTTTGTAGTTTTTCTAATTAAAATTTTCCCAAATGAAATTATAAAATTGTGTTGTGTTAAAGCACAAATTTTCTTATACGTCATAAATTAAATGGTGATGGAAAAAAGTGCTGTCATACTTGTAGCCTTTTCTGTATATTTTATACATTTAAAGATTCTAGTATAGTTCAAACTGAAAAATGTCTATGTAGAACGTCTAAATGTCTCTTAAAGGGGTCTCACTTCTCATGAAATTTTAGGACGTATGGTGTGAAAGGTACTGTATATTTACTTTCTATTTTATTCTTACTGTGAACTAATGTATTATCAACCTGAATTTCTTTCAGAAACATCTTGGTTATAAATATACTTTCAGGTGACAATTATAGTAAATTAAATTTGTGAGACAATGTACACCAATTAATATGGAGCGAGCTATAATAATAATTATAATAATGTCTTCTATTAAGTGCATTTTTTAAGTAACTTCTTTTTGTGACAAAGTAGAAATTTTTAGTAATTGTAGGGATTTGTGCTGTCATATACTGACTCTTTCTATTATATATTGTTTTGATGAAATACTCAGTGAGAGGAGATTCAGTTCCTTAGGAGTGGCAGCATATTATAAAATTAAGACAATTAGAAAAATTAAATTTTGTATCACCTTCCTTATACTGCATTGTCATTATAGGAAAAATCTCATTCTATATTTACACAAATTCATTTTTTATATAGATCATAAAATATACTGATTTTGAAGTTATATCTAAAATGTCTTTTTGTCAAGAAAATTTTTTGAAGTGCTAGTAATGTTTCTCAGAATTAAATCTATGCATTACTGTAGTTTGATTTGCTGTCTGGTTTTGGATGCCAAAGCTATTAATCTTACCTATGGAATACTGTTCATTAGCTGCAAATTATTAATGTCTTGCTGGCTATGCTGATACTCCTCTTTAGAAAATATTTAACCATTCTTTACTTACAATTTAAAATATGAATTCCTTACATATTTGTATTAAAGGCCTCACATGTTTCCACTTTCTTATACCTCTTTCCGTAACATTGCCAAAGAGAGAAAAATAATAGAATTCAATCAGAAAAAACTATCGAATAGTAGAAGTAAAAATTTATTGCAGATATTATTTTGGTGTCTCCCAAATTAGTAATCTCATTTTACATATTTTTATTTTTATCTGATTGAATTACCCTGTTAGCATATTTTATAAACATAATATGTTTTGCATTGCTCACCTTCCCCACAATGCATTTGGAATACATATTGCAAATTCAGTTTTTTTTTTCAAAACTTGGTTTTGAATCAAATAGGAGGGGAGCTGTAGCTCCTCTCAAAATAAAAATAAAAAAATCTTAGGGGTCATCCATAAATAACATGTCACTAAAGAGGGGGAAGGATGTTTGAAGCAGCAGTACTCTGCATTATATGGGGGTAGAGGGGTGTTAGTTTAGTGTTACACCAATATTATTTTTTATTAATTATTCAGCATTTTCTTCAATAATTCCTTTTATTAAATCTTATACTAAACAATAAAGTATTAACTAATTAATTTAAAAAATATAAATAAAAAGTTATGATGTAAAAATATTTACATTAATTGGGAATATTTTTTCATCAATGGTATATTGATTGAATCTTATATTATGAAGAAAACATTTGAAACTGATACCTAAAGTATATTCTAATATCCAATTAAATTGACCCAGTAGATTCTTACCCACATATCCTCCAGTGTGACAAATTCCCTATTAACCTTCTTAACATTTTTCAAAACCTTGCATAAAGAGGACACCAAGAGGTATGCACATCGATTTCAGCTAGAACAAACAGTGCATTTATTTTACAGAGGAAAAATTGCCAGTGTAAGATGACAAATGAAACTGTAATTTTACCTACTACATTGTACAGTACTGTATTTGACATATATTTATAGCACTCATTTCTACCTAATCTTTACAACAGAATAACAACCTTAACCTTAAGAGGGTTGATGTAACACATAAAAAATCAACTAGCTACCTGACTCCTGTTGAGCGGTTCCAACATCATGGAAATTTAACATGAGATATTCTTTCACCATTTCTTGTGAGCCACACCACGGAACTTGCTCAGTCTTAACTACATAGCACTATCACACTTGGCATTCAAGGGATAGGATTATTTGCTAACAGTGACAATACAAAAAAATAGTGAAAAATATAAAGCTCTGAACCCACGCTCCCATAGTCTTCGCCAGAGCACCAGTTCTCTTCTCCCACATGCGCACCTGTTGTCCACCATTTGTCCATGTTGACACACACACACCCACACACGTGTATATGGGAGGGGAGGTATCACATCCTTTACCTAATTATTTGGAGGAGGGAGGGTTTAAGCATGTGTTAAAAATATGTTGGGGAGAGTGAAAGTATTCAAAATGTTCCGAATTTACATTACGTAATTTATGGATGGCCCCTTAATGTTGTGAGATCATTTCATGACTTCCTTTTTCTTGTAATTGTTAAGCGAATGCATTTTGCATTAGTTTAAATTATAATGTACATGTATGATATCAAGGTCTTTCTCATTTCTATAAGATGAAAATGAGTCAACATTTCATGGTTAGGTTTCATATAATGTTACATAATAAAGTGTGTGTCATTTAAGTCTTGAATATTCTTACATCAAAAGTTCACTTGTCGAGCTCCATCACAAGGGTGGCACTGGTTTAATTTTAATCTACTTTAGTTAATTTTGAATTATAATGAATTACTTGTTGGTTAAAAAATGTTTAGTGAATGATTAATTGTTTCTTTAAATGAACTGTTATAGCAGATTTAAATTGAATTTTTTCTCTTACTTCATACTTTTTTTTTTTTTTTTTTTTTTTTGCTTAAGTGTACAAATGGCCCTGTTGGATGCTCTTAGAACTATTTTTAAATGGTATTGGTAACATGGAAATATTTTATGGTGGGTACTGAAAAGTGATAAGCTTGTATAGTACTAACTAAACAAAAGTAAAATTTTTAAAGGTAAAAATTTAAAAAGGTAAATATCAAAGTATTTAATTCCTGTAATCTCTTTAACTTTGATGTCACATTACCACTGAATGGGACTTGTCACTGTAGTGATGAAGCTTTGTCATAAATCGTATAGAATCCTGCAAGTTCTCCTGCAAACTAATGTAGTGTAATGATAAACAGCTTCATTCCACAATTGGAAGTTGCCTATGCTGAATCACAGTAAAGCAACATTATTATACAAAATTACTTTTATTTCATAAGTACCAAAATCTACCAAACATCATTTGATAATATGAAACATACAAGGGTAAGTCAATAAGTATCTGCACTCAATGTTTATAATTGATTACAACAACAGTACAAAATTTACAGTGAGACCATTCTTCAATATACGCATTATGCTTTTCAATATACTTTGTCCTTCATAGTACCAGCTTTCTGATACCTTAAAAAAGGATTTTCAATTGAGCAGCAAGTCATATTGCACTGCTTCCTCACCTGTAGGTTGGAGACAAATCTTTGGCCTCTCAAATCATCTTTAAGTGGACCAACAGGTGGTAATTAGAGGCGACAAGATTGGAACTGTGTCCGATTTGCTCAAACCCCTTGAAATGCAGATTTCAAAGTGTTTGGTCGGCGGTATATGGATGCGTGTTGTCATGCAACAAAAGGATGTCTTTCAACAATCCATCTTGGCATTGTCGTGTGGAGAACCTGACTAATGTGCATATGGTTGGCCATTTCATCAATAGTCACTCTCCAGTTATTTAGAATCAGGGCACAGACTTGTTCAATATTGGGGCCAGTAGACTACTAGTGGATGGGGCTGGACTTCTTGATCTTTTCTCATCCTGTGTGCTTGTTTGATTGCTTTGTAAGGGTTCAATAAGGCTCAGATTAAGCCAGGAGCAGACACTCTGGGCCCCCACAAATTCCATAACATCACAAGACAGCCCATAAAAAAGAAAGAAAGAAAAAAAAAACAGAAAGAAAAGAAGAGAAAAGCAGTTGATATGGTGGTCAAATGCCTCATTTCCTTTCTCATTCTGGTATGCGAGAAGGCTACAGGAGATTGCAGCTCTTACAAAAATCCGTTGCATCAAGAATGTGTTCGACAAAAAGGCAAATTGATTTTCTGGTAGCAAGTTAACAGGGGCGACCAGAACAAGAAGGGGGCAGTTGGGGCAACTTGTCCCAAGCCCCGACTTAATTGGGGCCCTGATTTTTTTTCATTTCAAAGAAATGAAAAATGTATTCACCTCTAATCCAAATTTAAGACTATAAGTTCTTTCTGATGCATCAAAAATTTAATTCTGATTATGATTTGAGGGAGGAGGGAACTTATTCTTTGAAATAAGGGCCCCCATGGATCAATTACCCCAGGTCCCTGGCCAGTGGGCAAATCTAGCATTAACTTCAGAAAAATGCCACGACTTATCACTGATTATACTGTTTGATATCCTTTGAAGCTTCAACACAAGCCTGCTCATGCAAGTCATATTAACTTCATGTCCTAGAATGAAGCTTGGTGACATGTTGTAATACCGCATTACAAATCCGTCGAATTTCTTGAAACAGATGTCCTTATTACCTTTCCTTGCATGTTCAAGAGAAACAATCCCATCACCAATGTGTCCTCAATGTTGCATTGACTTTCTTCTTCCCGATTCCCTTCCTGCATCGGTGAGATTGACTCATTTCTCCAACGAATTTTGAGAGAGACTGATCGCTGATATGATCACTGGATGGCCCATCACTGAGAACTTCACTAATATCTTCTCTTCTCTCTCAGTGTGCCCAACTCTCTCAAACTTGATTGCCGTAATAAAGTTGATGGAGCTAAACAATAGTTCGTGTTTCAAATGTTGATTCTGACAGAATTAAATAAGCATAAACAATCATGAAAATCATTTCTAGTTTGTGGAATAGGCAGACTTGCCATTAAAATTATATACTTTGTCATCGTGTCACACCTAACTGATATGCAGCACCAAGAATTCAACAAAGCAGGGACAAAAGTGGAAGCTGTCCTCTTAAGCAAAAGCTAAAATGTTTTTAGATCAGGTCGTATCGTGGACTACCGCGAGTCCGTCCATAACTGGAGCATGTGAGGCAATGGAAGCTTGAGGAAGAGTGGGGATACTGGGAATTAGGTTAGGCCAGCGTGCAGGTATTAGGGTTTTGTTTGGCAGAGTCCGCTTAAATACTTGGCTAAGAATACCAACCCTTACGATTTGATTTCATAAATTACCGTTTGCTTCGCTGGAAATATTTTTTTTTTAATTTCTTACTTTTGCATGAGCACATTTGTATCTTTAGTTATAAACATAAAAGTGGACAAGGACTATAATCCCGATGCAGGGAGATCAGTTGTACACTGCATCATGTAGTTTTCCTCATTCAAGAAATATTTTGAAGAGATAAAATGAATGTGATATTTCAGGCTTATATGCTGCCCCTCTTAATTTTGCAACCCACTGGCTGCCATAGCAGTATTGACTATGGATGCCTCTAGCTCAAATGATGTTAAAAAATATATCCATAATTGAAGCTGCTCAGGAATAACAAAACTGTATTTTACAGAAACGTTAGTCAAAAATGAGCTAAATTACATATGAAGAGTTACTGAAATTGAACATGATAAAAGAAATGTTAACCATGATTAAGCTTAACCAAAAATAAGATCGAACGTCATTTCCTGTAGCACTGAAGTAAATGATTTCATACTCAAGTCTTTCCTTTCAAATGGATAAATTCTTGACTCATGTTTTAGAAAATATATGAAGTACTTATATTATTCAGAAAAATCAAGTATGTAAAATGCAACATTTATATGTATCATTTAAAAGATAGAAATTGTTTTGTTCTTCAATACAGGTATGTGGATTTTAAAAAATCTTGTTTTTTTTTTATATTGTTTTCTGTATGTAAATGTAAATAAACCTGTTTAACTGTCTTGTAGGCTATAATATGTTTCATTACTTTGACAGACTATGGCCAATATTGTTTTTGCAACTGTAAATGGGTCAACATTATGATTGTTACATCCAATATTTTTGTTTTTAATTAATATTATTGCCAGTTGTGGCTCATAATGTAGATTCTTTTGTTAAGATTTTGTTTCTAGTAGTTTCATGATTATAAATAGAAAACAAAATATTAGCTATTTCATTTGTGTGGCTTATACTTTACTACTGATTCCCAATATACACAATCAAAGTACTACTACATAAAATTTTCACAAAAATTATAAGTCGCATATAAAAGGTTTCTTAATATATATTGTTTGGTGTCACTTTCTGAGTAGAAAATCAAATTAAATTTTTCCTGTCCCCAAGCAACAATCAGGTTTGATTAGCTAGTAAGTTTGATAAAGCTGGTAAGTGCTCAAAGCTAAATAGTCAACCTACAGACAATTAGAACAAAAATGCAGATATTTATTAACTTTCCTTGTATTCTATACACTTAATCATAGTCATAGGCCTTTCACATCAGGCAATCATACCCATCACAAACATACATTTATTGTGCATAACTCGAAAACCCATAAAACCAGGGTCTTGAAACCCTTAAAATTAGGGTTTTGAGGTCTCAGTGGTTATTTTCTTCATGTTATAATCTAGTACTAGATGAGACCTTCAGACCTGAGAACATTTTTTCCTCTAAATAGGTACATTATTTGGAGGTTTAACCCATGGTGAGCACACCCTAAAACAAGAGGGGGACAAGCACATTTCTGGGACTGTCTATATTATTAATATGTTTATATTATGAATTTTATTTATGTGACATATTTTACTAGTAAATAAATAAAACACACTAAGGAGAATGAAATTATTGATGCAATATTACTGACATTAGTGAACTTAAGTGATACAATAAATACAATTGATTTACTTTTGAAGCATTAAGAAAGTTGCCAAATGCCTTGGAAAGACTTTACCCCAAATGTTGTAAACAACTGTTAGGTTGGGAAAGGGGGGAAAGGTGGAAAATCAGGGATTGAACTTACTTACGAAAATAAATTATTTTATTAGGAAGAGCTACAGGACTCTTTATCAGCTCCCCTGTGTACACACCTATGAGTTTAGCCTTAGCATACAGAATATTGCAGATGGTCTTGGTTTAGATGGTCTTGGTTTAGCTCTTCTGGGTACATGTACTTGTGCTCTGCAACACGGGTGCAGAATCATCAATAGGTTACATTTGAAATGAAAATATTTATTACACTTTTCACTCATGTTACACTTGAAAAGATCACAATTGTCTTAATGTGATGTGAGTGCATTCTCTTCATCTCTATTAAACTGCATCTCTGCAGTAATAATAGCAAATCAAAGTATAAAGAAAAAGACTTTGTAAATTTCTCTCTGGTCTACCTGGAATGGTACAGTTAACTACTGGTTACTCACAAATGACAAGTAGCCAACTATTGCTTTATACCCTCCATACAAACACACATACATGAAAGACAAGGAACAATCCCATGGCCAGGGTGTTATTCGAATTTCTGTCTCTTCAGACCTCTTCTCTTTTTGGTACACATTCTAAGCCACCTCAACCATCCAGGTTATCATGATAATATATCAGTTGCAATTGGTTGAAACAAATTATTATAACTAAAACAGTTTTTAAACATATGCTCATTCCTTGACAGATTTACAAAACTTATTTAATTTCGTTAATATCGTGAAGTATAGGCCTATTAATAGAACTATATCACTATATTTTTGTTTGTAATTATTTTATATTTTTCATATATATGAATTTGAATTCTTCTATATAAATTTCAATATTAACAACACACATTTCATGGTTTCAGAGAGATGAAGGTGATACTAGAACCAGCACTTTTATTTCATTCATTTACATGTATCAAACAGGTGCTGCCAAAAACAATGATACGTGGGTATGTGGATACCAGTGGACTCTCCAGATGAATTTGTATGCATCTATTAAGATTGTTGATGCAGTTTTTGTTGACTCTAGGCGTCTTCTTTTGATTGAAAACTAATATGAATTTTATGAATTATTTCAGTGTTCCTACTGTGATCTCTTTCTTATTTAGATCATCAAAATATTTTTTCTTTTGCAATTCAGTTGTAAAATTCCATCCACATGTCTCGTGAAATTTCATAGGTGCTGCAAGATGTACAAGGCACTGCCTATCAGTACACACCCATTGCATGTTGCACTAGCAAATGTAGAAGCTTTTGTTTCCAGTGTCAGTATCATTTATAATGTTTTCTATAATGCTGTTACTATTTAATAATACTTTGCAAAATAGGATTGATAGAGAAGTGCAATTTAGTTGCACAATAGTACACATTATTTGTTAAATTGGCAACTGCAGTGTTCTTCACTTTTTAGAGATTCTAAAATGTAATTCTACCTTTAAATGTTTCATTTAATATACACAAAATAAAATTTCAAATACAAAATATATTTTATATATAAACTTGAATGGTCTTTTATTATTTTGAAAATCATGGTTATTTAGGAATAATGCTTGGTCATTAATAATACTACTTGAGAGAGCTGTTTTCCGTGATAAACACATTAAATCTTGTGTAAGAATAAGAAATCTATTGTATTGCTTTTTTGATTGTTGACAGAATTTGAATGAAACAAAATCTTCAAAAAACTTCAATCACCAAATAAACTAAACCATTGAAGAAAATTCTTTGTTTTATAAGTTAAATACACATGTGTACTGTGCTCTTTCTTCTCGTAAACTTTCAGAGGTTACATAATCTTTCCGGAGTGTCTGAAAAATTTAGAACACAAAATTTTTTAATAGGTAATAAATTTATAAACCTGGAGTTAATATATATTTATATCAAATCAAGCTGCCTGTCATAAGCATGAGGCAATAGAAAACAAAAAATATTTCTCCATATTCTGTTATGCTGTATTTTTGCGAATAAAAATTTGTCATAACCACTGAAAGTGATTATTTCTTCTTTAATATCTCTTTGATCATTCCACTAGGGGGTCAGTCAGATATTTACCAATTTTTAAATCTCTGAATCACAGAGAAACCTGAAGAAATTGCCACGAAGTCTGTTAAACAACTAAGTTGTTTATGATGATGATGGTGGTGGTGGTGGTGGTGATGATAATGATAATGAAGATTATTTCAATATGTTATCATTTATGAAAAGAATTTACTTAATCATAGCTAATTAAATTTCTAAACTATAAAAATTTAAAACTGATTAAATCATGTACATCTTTTACTTTCAATAAAGTAGTTTATTTCATTTTAATTTTTAAAGGTCCTGACTAGTCAGGGCAATAGAAAAATTTAAGGCTTTTTAAAAAAAAATTATTTTGTTCATTTTGGTCTCTTTGAATCCTAACCTAATGCCTATCTCAGCATCAATTTTTAGTTCATTCATAATTTTTCATAAGGGAGAAAGGCTTTTTGTGACAACCCCATGTTAACACTGGGGTTGTTAGCCCTAGAGTACACGTATTGTCACAATCAACATCTATGCGAAAGGCAAGATTTGAAACCATAGGCCTTGGAATTGAGATACTAGTTATAGCACACACACCTTAGCAACCTTGGCTGTTCAGATCAGCATTTGTGAATTATTAATACTATTTATTCATATTTGTTTTTCCAGGAAATATTAAAAATTTTATCCGAGATCAAATAAGTTCTGGTTCTTCTCATAATATAAAATAATAATGCCAATTTTTAAATTAATACTAGCAATATGTTCACATTAAAAACTGTTTCATTAAGTATTACAATAAATATATTTATTTATTAGGACTTTTTCAGCCTCAGCCACTTGCTGACAGGAATTTCTCAGATGGTTCACACTAACTCCTGATCAAGTTCTTGTTTCATGGTCCCAGTATATATCAGCACAATACAAAGCCCATCATGGCAACACCTATGTAAGATTAGGGGAAATATCCATGACTGTGGGAGTATTCAGAATGATTATCCATCTGTCAGTTACTACATTGATACATGCTCTCAAGTACATTTATTTGTTTCTGGCCTAGATTGGTTTATAATTAATTATCAATAATTAAACATGAAAAACTTATATGATGATTTATTTATTTATTTATTGACAATTCTACTATGAATAAACAGCCTACTACTAAAGGGTTCTACAATGAATAAAGCCTCTAAGATGTCATTTTATTTTTTATTCAAACAGCAGGATTTGAAATATGAATTTTTCTAAAACTAGTAAACTTAAAGAATCATAACACATTGAAAGAAGACTTCTATCATTACGTCAAATACTCATTTAACAAATAATGTAAATGCTCTGAGCTTTTATGAATTTCTTTTCATAGTGTATTCTGCCTGATAATTTTCTGCAGATTGTATTGCATGATATGCAATTCTCATAAGAATGTAGTGCCATATTTGAAAAATAGTATTGACTATGCCTGGTAGATATGCTTGAGCAATCAATTTTTCCTTCATTTGAAACCAGTAAATTTTCTGCTGAGTTTGTATGCAATTTTATGTTTCTGTTGCAACTTCCTCTCTCTTTCCTGTTTGTCTAAAACAATTTTGCTTAGTCTATGTTTTATTCTTTTTATGCTAATATGCATTTCACAATAAGAATATTCATATTCTTTAGTGTATGATCTTTAAAAGAACTTGAAAGGTTTGATGTCGTACCACATTAGAGTTGAAGTTCTACTGTCTCAAAAATAGTGGTAACTTTCAATCATAGACTGAGTAAATTTGGATATCAGAACATTTAATTTTTCTCAACTTTCTTTTTCCTTCTTATTTTTTCCTTTCATTTACTTTTTCTATTCTTGACTACTGACTGAACATAACATTACCCATTGCTCTTTATTTATTTGCCCTTAAAGTTCATCATTTCAGTTCATTTTTGTTTGTATTTTATTCGTGTATATTCTCACTTGCAATTGAAGGGAAGTGAAAATAATCAGTTTCTCAATATTTGCAAACCCTATTTGTATATTCTTTAGTATCATATGTCTCAAAGAATGTAAATCAAAATATTTTTATCTGGAATAACATTTAGATGTTTTTCAGTTATGTCAGTTACAAACTATATTGCGAGGTTGTTGAGCAAACTATGGTTAAAATTGCAATACATTTGACCTACACAAAATTTAAATGTTGATTTCAAATTGTTGAATCCAGAAAAAGATGATAAAAATTTCAAATAATATCTATCAAAGCAGAATTATTCCAAATATTTTACACAATTACAATTGCTCTTTGATTGATAATTCGTTTACATCCTTTTACAATGTTATGATGATTTGTTTTTAATTTGAGATGATTGTAATAAAGAGAATTCAATTCTTTATATAATGAATATTTTTTAACATTTTCAAAATTTTGGAGTAAATATTCATTTCACTAATATCTCTACTTCAGGCATACATATATGAATGCAATTTTTAAAATAAAAATATACTTAATTATTTATATGCTTAATAATTAACTTTCCAAGAAATATTTCTCAACTTTAAACCTTTTTTTAAAATAAAATGTATTAAAACATTTATTGCATAGTAACAAGGTCACATCATATGCTTTTTGCAACATTTACTGCCTGAAACAACATGCATATGCAACATTTACTGTCTGAAACATATTCTGTTGGATATTTTCTATCTAACCAGGTGACAGGATGGTCACAGTAATTAATTTAAACCTTATTGTTTCTGAAAAAAAATTTAATATTCACCCTAGCAGATTAGGGTGAGTTAGCAGGTTAGCAGAAACTTAAGTTGTTTTAAATTTGTCACACAAAAATTATTTTTGGATGTTGTAACTAATGTAAATTAATTATAATTTTTAATGAATTATTGAACATTTAAATATATTATTATGAATGTACAAGTTACTTTTTTGAGAATTACTACTTAATGTAAATAGAAAAAGCACTATCCCAAAATTATTTCATTAATTCAGGTGCAACAAATTTGTACAAATAAACGAAACTGGTTGAAACAACAAATGAACACATTCATGATGAACATGTTTACATAATTTATTTTGAAGTTTTTTAATTTTTTGGAATATTATGGGTGGAGTACTTAATTGCTAAAAGCATAGCTGTAAAGATTCTTTCTTGTTAACTTGCTTCTTTTGCACAAATATCCAAAAGGGTGTATTGCGTATAAGATTAAAACACAGCCCCAAGGCAAATATCCCTCCAAAACAATACTCCATAATGGTTACTCAAATCTATTTGAGTATGTGTTTTATTTTCTTTAAAGAGTGTAATACTTGAGAAATTAAGATTGTGTATTACATTTTTATCAAGTATATTAAGGTGCAAATATCAAGAATTAATTATCAAAATGCAGTTGATATCACAGCAGCATGAACATGAACATATGCTGGTTGAACAGGAGTCAATCTCCATATTGAACATTAGATTTTTTATTTGTTACTGAGATTTGGATATAATGAATATTACTTTAAACAAATCACTTCCTTCTTCTTGGGTAATGGTCTTACTTTGTTACTTGTTCATACTTTGATGTTTGTTTCAAGTCCAAGTTTGTAGTGAGATAAAACAGAAAAACAAAAGATATGAAAACTGATCAATTGTTTGTAGGTATTATACATCACACTGAGTTTTCTAGTAAACATTTTTGATTTTTTTATTTCATTTAAGTATAAAATACTAATTATTGCAATCATATTTAATTATACTTATTATTAACTTAACTGTATGAATAATATTTTAAACAAAAATAGCTTAAACATTTCGAAAGTAGAAAGTACACAAAGGTATTGCCTGTCAATTAGAGGTGGATTTTTAAAAAATTGTATGACATTGAAATATTAAAAGTTTTTAATGAATGAGAACTGTAATTACAAGTTTTTTTTTTGTTTATTTGTCTTTTTCCTAGAATAATTTTGTATTCAACTTCAAATGCACGATTTAAATATGCTTTAATTTTCATTAACTTTGCCTTTTTTTACCTTAACTTTTTGCATAGAAGTAGAAATCAACTTGTACTTTTGTACTCTACTTTTGTATGCAGCACTTCCTAATGAACACTTCCTTTCCAGAACTGCTCTTCTGACTCTGAATACCTTTAAACCTCTCTGCATGTACATCATGTAGTTTTATCATAGTGATGAATCATTGCTATGTGTAGTGGCAGCTCTGTTTTTCAGCTTATATTATGAATGCTTTCTCTTCTTTTATCTCCTCTTTTATTTTTGTTTGGTTTGCGTTGCTTACTTGTATGTGTATTATTTCATATAGAATGCAGTACGACACAACCTGTCTCTCCACAAATGTTTCATGAGGGTGGAGAACGTGAAGGGCGCCGTTTGGACTGTGGATGAAGTGGAATTTTACAAGCGACGACCACAGCGATGCAGCACTGGGTATGTGATACCACAGCTGAGGTGGACACGCAAGTTGGTCTCGGACTACTTTAGTCTCTAGCTCCTTCTAGCAAACATTTGGATTTGAATTTTTTCATCTCCTTTTATATTCTTGTCTTACTCCATTTATATGTGTTTTCCATGTGTTTTTCTTCTTTCTTTCTCTCTCTGCTTGTGTCTCTGTGTGCCTAATCAGCATGAAGAAGCATTAATGAAGACTAATGACATTGTGTGAGGCGAGCAGGGTGGACGGGCGATGGCAGGTACTTCAAATCGAATATGTCTTGCTGAGAAGGCAGCTAGAAGTGAGACTTTGACCATTTTCTCTACTTTTTTCTCTTAAACTTTGTCTTTTACTCTCTTTTCTCTTTCTTGGTGGTCTGTGTATACAGAACGCGATCCGCACCAATCTGTCACTGCACAAGTGTTTTGTGCGCTATGAAGACGACTTTGGCTCCTTCTGGATGGTGGACGATGCAGAGTTTGTCAAGCGCCGCCATCTTTCTCGTGGTCGTCCCCGGAAATATGACCCCACCCCATCACCCACTCCACCCCACCTCTCCGCACAGTAAGCACTGACTTTTTGGAAACTTTGCTGCTGGCTCTGATGCTGCTGCTGCTGTTGTTAGAGCACTGCTTAGTATTTGCTGTTTGTGAGCCAGAATAATGGGAGACAGGAATGGCTAAAATATTTTTCAAAAATAACTAAAGAAAATGGAAAATACTTTCTAGATAGTACACTTTATTTCCATGAACATTACTACTTAAAGGGTTCAGGTGTAAAACATGATAATCATCACAAAAGAAATTTTGAGATATAAGCAAGTGAGCATTTTGGTACGAGGTTTACATTAACAAAATAAAATTGACAACATCTGAGAGCCAACTATGATTACTAAATTGAACTATTTGAGTATCATTCCCTGGACAAAGAGCCAAAATTATATTATAAAAACTACAGTTTTGAGAGTTAATATCTTTTATGCCTAAGCCCTTCATTTGGTAGATATATAAAATGAGACCAAAAATCAGAATACATTCTTTTGTAAATGAAACTTTTTATAGTTATTCCTAGTGACCATTTTACTTTGCATATTAATATTTGCCCTTAATTTCTTTGCTGTTCTTAAAACTTATACACAACCAATTCAAAGAATGTAATTCCATTTTATTCATTTTATTTAGCATAAAAAATACTGTTAAAACATCTGTGACATTTTTTAGGAGGGAGAAAGTGACAGTTTGTTGTTTACAACAAACGTGTCATGAAAAAATTGTTTTATTGTGGGATCAAAAAATGCTTTAATGCATTAGTTAGTTAATGTTTTAATGTATTAGCTAACTTAATGCATTAGTTAAGTTAATTTCTTATTTTTTCCAAGTTAAATCTGTTCAAGAACCATCAGCAGAGCCAAATTTTTATTTACAAGAAAACATATTTATGAAACAACATAGTTATCTGAATTCACTGTGATCTTTAGAGTTAGAACTGTTGGGTATTATGATTTCAAATTATATTCTCATTCAATTTTTTATAAAAAGTTAACAGAAAATATTTTTACTGATAATGTGTATTACTCCTTGTATCTGAGTATGCACTCAGTCTACATCCAAGTGTATACTAGTCAACATCAATCAAGAAAAGCATCTACAAGACCCCATTTCTGTCTCCTAAGTGTGCAGAAAAGTTTTGAGAATTTCCCTTTCTCCTGAAATTGTCTTGCTTTATACCAGCATTACTGTTGTCTTGTTCTCCATTAGTGGTGACTGTGGGTGCACAGCCCTTGAGTTAAATTCAAGTGGCGTATCATTCTAACTGATCTGTATGGTGAAATCTAATACTTTGTCGACATCAAGCATGCTGTCTAGGGCAAATAATAGTAAATAATAGCATGAAAATGTGAGGTGTGCTTTTAGTGATTTCTCAAAATCATAGGAATAACCAAAGCCTATCCTCGTATAGTATAGTGGCTACTTATGTACGGTTACGCTTGAAGAAGTAGGCAATAAACAAAACTAAAACCTGCTATAGTAAAATTGTATTGCTATATTATTTTTCATGTAGTTGATTCTTGCTGAATGTTTTGAGTAAATGTGTGCAAAATAATCGTTGTTTAGAAATTCATCATCATACATGAGTGGAAGTTTACAATTGTGAGTGATAAGAGATGAATGCAGATGTTGGTATGCAAATTTGTGAGAAAAGCTCAAAAGAAACCTAGAAAGTTTTGTGTGAGATTAATGAAAATATCAAGAGAACATGTTTAGGAGTGCATTGTTTAATGGAATATGTGTTTTATTTGTATGTCAGACAAGAAAGAGAGCAAGAAATGTTTTTGGAAAGAAAGAGAGTTAATGTGTGAGTGAAGAAAGTCCACAAAAAATTAGTAGATTCAATGTAGAAGCATTTGTAATATTGCCTGTATGCTTTAGCTTCTTGAGAATTAAGATTAATGCTTATTTTTATGTTTATTGAATATAATGATGCCTTGGGCTGCACAAATACAATTTTAATCAGCACTTTAAAATGATCTCAAAATTGTCAATATATAAAAAAGTGAAAATGGTTTTCACGAATCAGATCTTGTGATCATCTCGTAAATTATTTTAATCCATTAAAATTGAATATCCAACCATTTCAAAATTTGTTACAGATTTTAATTCTTTTATGATTTGTTGTATAATAAATTCCCAATATTATTAATTTGGAAGTAGCAATTACCATTGTCATTCTGTATCACAATGATACAGAAAATAATTTCACAGTAGAGTTGTTCTATATTCTGTGAGAATCAAGGTATTGAGGACGTTTTATCAAAAATCATTATAAACAAAAATATTATTAATGAGAAAGAAATTTAAAGTACATAAAGGATGTGAATAAATTGAAAACTACTCTTTATTACTGTTGTGCAATAATTGATATTCCGTCAATAGTTTTGCTTCCCCATCTTTTGTTTACTCTCTGCATTTTCTTTTCCTATAATTTCATCTTCATTTTATTTATTTATTTATTTATTTATTTATTTTTATTATCATATGATCATCAGCTCAATCTCACACAAAAAATGCATGTGAGCATTCATTCATTTTTTATTACTGAAAAGCTTTTTGACAAAATTTTAAGTTGAATAAAAAAATTAGAATTTGTGGCAAATAAATTTTCAGTATTTGATCCTTTACAATTTTTTTTTTCTTTTGTTTTTTCTTGACAATGGTGGTTGCTCCTACTAAAGGCATTTTCCAATTAATATTAAAGAAATCCTTGAATATGCTGGTTAAGAAATTATGAAGACCGTGTGAGAAGAAATTTATTTATTTATCAATAATAAACAAGCTACTGTTGGTTTTGCAAAAGTTAATATAGAATATAAAATTCAGGGTGTAATTTCAATTTTAAAATCATAGTTTTGTGTTTCTTTTTTGTTGAATACAGTATTCTAATAGTCTTTATTATTCCTGTAAGTTGCCATCCCTTTTACAAATCAGTAGCTGTAATAATGTCTTTAGTAATCTCATTTTAGAGAAGAAAAACCGTAACAATACTTTAAATTATTAGAATACATATTATTATATGGTTATAAAAATTCACAATACAGCTTTGATATAACAACTAAATAACATAATGAAATTAAATCCAATTAAAAATTATTTATTCTCTTGTGAGGAATAATTATAAAAGTGTAATTATCTAATGCATACATATGCAGTAATTTGAAGAATAATTATATTTGTCACATTAAAAATACAATGTCTAAGGAGTATCATTTATATACACATGTAAATTCCAGAGAAAAGTTATTTCACTATTCTAGTTTTTAGAGAAGCTGAAGCATTTGCACATTTAAGTACAGATCAGTTGAAAAACATATGTTGCAGCATGTTAACATGCATGTCTTACAACGTTCCTCCCTGTCTCTTCCTCCTGACCCATTCCAGTAAATTGTTTTTGTTCATTTGTGGCTTTTACTTGTGGACTTGCAGGTGCTTTAATGCAGGTAGCTAGTTCTGTTAATATGTAATCTAGTTCTAGCTGTTGGTTGAGCACATTTATCAGATGGACATACAACAGATTCTTCAATATCAAGGTATAAAAAGAAGGTATTTTTCTAATAGAATAGTTCCACAAAATTCTCATTTTCATATATATTTCTACTTTTTCAATTTTCATATTTTTTCTTACATTTTAACTCTTTTTATTCTTATTATACATTTACATTTTCTTATATATATTTCAATTTTCTTACATATATATTTATATATATTTCACTTTTCTTATATATTTATACTTATATTCTTTATACTTACTGCTGCTTGATGTTTTCCAAGTGGTTACTATTTACACATTTTTATCAATATTTTTATTCAATTTATAGTAATTTAGATTACACTTGAACTCATTATACATCACAGGAAACAGGTATATAACTCCTCGGAAACATGCAGCATCTTCTGTTTCAAATCTAAATACATTGAACTAAACAAAAATTGTAATTATTTAATTGTAATGCAATATAATAAATAAAGTTTGGAAATGAACCTAAGAGTAATTACTAATCACTATGAGATAAAATTATTCATAAAATATTGGCAATGGATTTGAAACAGAGACAAAATAGTTTTTCCTTTTTCTTAAATATTGGTCACTTAACTTCCTTAATTGATGGGAGAAACAGTATAATGGTGAGTGCATTTTCAATTTGTATATATTTACATATTTTTCTCTCTTTTTTGATGTTGCTTTTCTACTTTTCTCTTACTCTTTTTCTCTTTTTAAATACATTTTACAACTCTTTTTATTCTTGAAGCAATTTTTATGTCTAACTTTCTCTTTTCAGACAAACAAGGATTTTATATTTTTTTTTAATTTATTCGTATCTATTTCTTATGCTAATGTGATTTTGCTTTCTGAATTAATAGGAGTGTGCCGTCCAAAAGTCCCACCTTGATCCACAGTCCAACATTGTACGGTGACGCACTGAATGCTAGCTTACAGGTAATTATTTTCAAACTGGGTAATCATAAATCCTTATGCCAAGGTTATATCATTTACAAATTTGTATAGTATTGTGAATATCTGCTGACATATTTGTTTAATTTAATTATATTAATGACAATTAGACACAACTAAAACACATACTGAACTAATGACAAATTCTAGTACAGATAAACACACATCTCTTAAGCAAATAAAATGCAAGTAGAATGAACCTCAGCAGACTTAAAGCATGTGATTGATAGATTTTTTCCCTAATACATTTAGTTTAATTTAAATAGATATAAATTGTTATTTCAACATCAATTGTATAAAACATTGTTATCTAAGTCAGAGTTTCTTTCTCTAAAATTTTCAAATTGTGCATATAAAGTGGATTTATCATATATGCATATAAAGTGGAATCTACAGAATTCCACTATGTATTCAGAATTTGAAAATTTTAAGTAAATAAATCCTGAGTTAGATAATAATTTATTCAATTGATGTTGAAATTACTCTTTCTATCTATTAAAATTCAACTAAATGTCTCTCTAAAACTACTGTTGGACAGACACATCAAGAATGATTGATACCATAAAATGGAAATTATTTATCCCATGAAAAATAGTCTGAAACTGTACTTTTGCATTGATAAACTTAATATAACACTTTGTCAAAATTATAAACAAATCAAATCATTATTTTTTATGCACATTTGGCAAATTCATTTAGCAGACATGTATGCCAGGAAACTGTAAATTACAATGTTGTAAATTCCATTTCTAGTTTATTTTCAAAATGTTTGTTATAAAAGCAAATTCACTGTACGATTTATTATTGCATGTTTCATTTAGAAGTGTTTTTGTACTCTCTTGTATGTATTGTATTTTATCCCCTTTTTAAACCCTTCTATTTTATTCATGTAACAATAAATTGTGCAGTGAAAATTATTTTATAACATAAAGATTTTTAAAATAAACTAGACTTTGTGGTTTAAAACAATATAATTTACAGTAACATAGTATACATATCTGCTCAATAAATTGGCCAAAAGGGCATCAAATAATGTATTAACATAGTGATGGACTATTGAACATTTAATTTAAATCAAATATTAATTTGGGTTTATTAGAAGAATATATCAATTGCATTCTGATTTAATTATTTAAGATCTGTAATTTTCAGTTGTCTATTCCTTATTGATGTGAACAATAAGCTTAGGTTTGGTAATCATGTAATATATGGTTATGATATTTAACCTATTAGAAACAATCTCAAATTCAGCAAAGTTACAGCCAAATACATGAATCTATCTGACCAATTCTTAAATCATAAATCTTATACAAATGTCTCGAATTTAAAATCCATTGTGAACTCATTGCATGAATGTCATGATTGAATGATATAATGATATATTTAGAGTTTAATAGATTGTTTTATTTGTTGAATTAGTTTGAGATTTAAAGTCCCAGTGAGAAGTACAAAGCATAATGCAGTATTTGTGCACAATTTTCAAAAAACCATAACTAAATTTTCAAAGAACAAAATTTCTTTTTATTATATTTGCATTTTTTCATTCAAATGTGATGCAGAACTACCATTTTTATGTACTTCTGGAATTGGACATTCCTCATTTCATGAGAAATGAGTAGGTTCAGGAACAATAGTGATATTTGAAAAGGAAAATTATTATTTTCTAAGCAAATTATGCATACCACAATATATCATAAAATCATTTATTTTAATTTTATGGTTCTTAGAGAGTAATATTTACTGAAATGTTCTTGACTTCTTATGTTTCAAGAATGTCCAATGTGAGAATTATTCTGAGGTAACGTAACTGAATTTCTACACCCATAATTTCTATATGGATTCAAAACTTGTAATAATTATTCTTGATGAAGTGATAGTGACATAAAATGAAAGAAGCTTCACTCAAAATTCTTATGTATCATTTGTTGATTAGTTTATTTAGTGCTTGTCATTCATCATCAAGAACTTTTAAGGACTGGCCTGTTTCTTTGATTTCATTATCCCCTTAGTCACTACTAAAGTGTTCCTGGTCATTTCATCTTTTTTTTTAATTCACCTGCCTTGATCTTTCCTTTCTCTTAATCTATATTTCAAGATCTGGGGAAGGAAATCTGTTGGGTTTTGTACTTTTGTTATGCCCTTGTCATTTCCTTTGGAATTTTTCTATTTTACTATGGTTATTGTGATCCATTCACAGTTTTTGCATTTCTTTCTTGCTCCCTTTCTGTGTGCATCCAGTTGCCAGTTGCCAATCTTGTGTAATTGTAAGATTTTACCTTATTTAATTTATTGAGAGATATATAGGAGTCCCTCTACAAGTTTTCCCCTGTATTTTAACAACTTCAAACTAATAAGATCTGAAACAGACCTTTTTTGGTTTTTTGCATTTACTAATATTTCTTTCAATTTTTAATTTCTTGCATACTAAGTACTTGCATCGTAAACAGAAAGTATTTTAATGCTGCAGCAAAAAGTGGCAATTTTTTGAAAGAAAAACTCGGGTCCCAGATAATTCTGGCTCCTATATGTGGTAAATGTCTTTCCTTAATATATTATGTAGACAGAAATCACATTTTGTGGGTCCTTGATACCTAAATATTTCTTGATGGCAAAACGTTTGAATGTCATAATGTCATGTCTGTAAACAACACTAACCATTCATAGGATTTTCTCCAAAACTGATATTCCCTGATTGACCTGGCTGCATTTGAGGCCTTGCGAATTTTAAACAGATATTTCAATTTTGGAGGGTACTTTACTTGAAGTCTTAACAACATTTTCCAAATTTTCCCAAAAATGGCTTTTTTTCTTCCCCTCAGATAGAGCAAATAAAATATTCTTATAAAAATATGTAAATAAAAATGGTTCAGATTCAAATTCCATTGAACACTGAATCTTCAAAAATTGCTTAAGTTAAATTTTTTTTCAACGTCCTCCTACAACTATAATATTTGAAGATAAATGTTTTTCTTCCTGAAATATGTTCTTCAAAATTAGATCTTTAAATAATGCTTAAAAAAATTTTTTAATATATAATTTATACCTATTCAACTTCTTTTTAAAGCATCAGGAAGATTGATATTTTGACTTAGACATTTGATATAGTAGGCATGCATATAACTTGTTAAACTTAAGTCTGTGAATTGAAATCCCAGCGTGGGCAAAAATTGAATGGGTTGGAAACACTTTTGTAGGTTCAAGTAGTATTGTATTATGTAACCGTTACAAATAATGCAAGAAAGTATGTTCTATCGTAGAACCTCTAGTTCTCTTTTTATTTTTTGTTATAAATCCTCCTTATTATGAAATACCTATGACCTGTTCTGTATTCAGTTGATTTCTTATCATTTTCTTCATGTTTGTACCATAAGTTTGTGCCATGGTTGAGTCATTGCACTTTTTGGTACAATGTTACATATGGTGTCTATCTTTTTGATATTAAGGTTTTTCCACAAGTTTGAAGCCAAGTCTTCATGAGACTGTTGTGTCATATTTACTATTTTCACATTTTTTTCCACTGGCCTTCCCTTCTTGTCTTGTTATCTTTTTGACCTTTTAATCTTTTGTATCTCTTCTTTGTATTCTATTCAGTATATTTATACAGTCTGATACTTGTCCGTAGATATTTTCTGTAGGCATTTGTCTTCTTCATTATCAAGCTATTTCTTTATACCATGCTCATAGTCATTTCTTGTCCTTCTTTTGTTTCTATCCAGTTAATATCTCTTCTGCTACATTCTTCACGATTGTTTTAATAATTTCCATTTTCCCTCAAGATCTTCTTCTACTACCTCCTTCCTTCTCCTTCTCCTTCTCCATTTTCTTCTTTTTCCAGAATATATACTTGTTCAATTTCTTGAGTGCTCTTCACTTTCTCTTTTGTTTCTGTTATCATTGCCACTTGAGTTCCCTTTCCAGTCCATTTTCTTTATGGTTTAGGACTGTTACATTCCAGGTTACTTTGTTTTACTTCCTTTCTTCTTTGTTGTTACAGTGTTGTTTGTTATTGAAGTGTGATGCCCTCCAGTCATCTTTAAGTTCTATAAAAGGATACACAAAATCAGCCCTCCCTATGGCCAATATTTATTCTGTTCTACCATATGTACGCCTTGTAGTGGAATTTCTGCTTTGAAAGATGTACTTATTATATTAAACTATTGTCAAATGTTTCCAAATACTGTTTTCTATTCCAATTCTCTGTTGATATTCTCTAATGTCCCCAAAATTTGTTGTTCCGGTTAATTTTCCCATGTAGAGCCATTTGTATTTCTTTAACATTTGTAGAATCTGTTCACCAAAATTCGTTTCTATTATAACATCTTTGTTTTATCTTCTTTACTTTGTTGGTTCTTCACTTGGTGTTGTTGAAGAGGAGCACTTCTCTTGTTTGGTGTGGTGCTTTCTTCTACTTCTGCTTCTGATTTGTTTATTTCATGGTAAAAGGAAATGTTTTATTCTCTAAAGCACTTCCTTATGATCTATCTTTATGAAATTTTTAGTAGTGATAATAGACTAGTTTCTAAATATTTCTGCACTGAACTCAAAAATTACCATGATAATATACACTGCATCTTATTTGAATGCACAGAATTAAATAAACTGAGACATGTCTTCATATTTAGAAAGGAAAAAAATATTTAATGTAAAGTTATTCTTAATATTCTTCTATATATCAACTTAAAACTTTTTTATATCACTGCTTTTAATGTATTGATTATTTTAAGAAGTAAAGCAAGAAAATAGCTTCAGAAAATTTCAAGATTATTTAACAAGCCACTTACCACTGCAAAACTGGGTGCAATGGATGTACGCAATTAAGAAAGAATGGAAACTGAGAAATAAAGAACATTAACATTTATGTTTTTTAAAACTTCACCTAAATTTTCACTCATCTGAAACCATACATAAAAATAATTTTCTTGTTTGATAGATTATTGCCTTTTCTTATCTCCTATTTGAAACACTCATCTTCATTCAACCAGAGGTTTACAGGGTACTTTTGAGACTTCATTATACAAGAACCTCATTAGTCATTAAAACAAAATACTAATTTTTAATTTAGAATTAGTGTAATGTAACTATTTATAACAATTGCCATCATTTATTCAAAAAACTATGGGCAATTTATAGTAATGGGAAGGAATAGCTAGAAAGAGGTTTTGGAAATGTATTTTAAATAATAGTTTATGTAAAAGTATTTAGTAATCAAATAATATAATTTCCACGGTGAGCTTAAAACACTAAACAATTTTGTTGTGTTTAGTTAGTGTTAAATAAAATCACTTGTTAAATACATGAAATAATAAATATGAATTTTAGTAGGACCTATTTTAATGTTAGTGTCATTTAATCCATTTCATAGAGTCCTACCTTACAAGTAATGACTATAATTAACTACTTAAGGTGAAAAGTTAATTGAAAATTTTATGAACTTTTGAAACTACTTTATAAGACTACTGTACCATGACCTATAAATTACAATAATGATTTTCTCGAGTTCTAAGTTCTTTTTCAATTTTTACAAATTTTTTCCCATCAATCCCATCATCAGGCCCCTTGATTTGAGAGGCCCCTCGCCATGTCTGGCCATGTCTAGCACCGGCAGTAATCGAGACTATTCCGGTGACGACAGTGTAAAGCCTATTGGCACAAACAGGAAGCTATGACATCAGAGCACAATAACAGAGAGGGTCTGAGAAGTATGGTGTTCTCAGAAATTTCTGTGATGCTTTATCAACAGAAGAATGCTGGGAATGTTAGCAGAATTAAATAATAGAATAACTACATTCCTAAAGTTGCAGAAGTTAGGCAATTTGTGACACCACAAGTTCCTGGGACCTTCTTGGAACCCTGGTTACTAATGGTGCCGAGCCCCTAGCTGATGAAATAAGTGGCAATGATTGACTCTGACACTACAAGAACTTTACTTTAAGTGTCCATGATAATAAATTGAAAAACACTTCAATACTCATGGAAAAAATTATTTAGTTCTTA
The DNA here is from genome assembly GCA_011170035.1 of Teleogryllus occipitalis. NCBI lineage: Eukaryota > Metazoa > Arthropoda > Insecta > Orthoptera > Gryllidae > Teleogryllus > Teleogryllus occipitalis. Next base: position 95,794 of record BLKR01009493.1, read on the forward strand.
AAAATTGATATAACTTTTTAAAAGACTGAATTTGAAAACTGTTTGTTTTCAGGGAGCACTTGGAGAAAACAATATTGGATTTCATAACAATTCCATGAGCACCTCCACAACAACCAGTCCAGACAAGGTGTCATCTCCACCAGCAGAACACAGGTGAGAAATGAATTAAATCATAGTGATGTATCTGTAGTTTTACAATGAATACATGTCCAGTCTACACAAGTTTAGCTTTGTAACATTGTCAAACCATGTTTGTAACATTGTCAAATCATCTCAATATTTGTGAAAATTTTAAATGAGTTAATGATTCATCTCATTTTTTGATGTATTTTTTTGTGTAGCTTCTGATTGGTGAGTATTTTATTGCTTCCAAGTTTTAGAGATTTTTGTTCAATGTAATATTTTGTAATGGCTATGAATTCTGTTCATCTATTTCATAAATCATTGTATCAGACTTAAATAGAGTAGGATATATCTCATTATTTCAAACATGCTCCTTTCACAGAACCTCTGCTGAAAGCTCATTAATGCTCATCAAACAAGAGAATGTCCCTCCTTCTTCAATGGCTGGTGACAATGATGGCCTTGTTCATATGATCAAAAGGGAAATAATTGAACAAGGTATTGATGGAGATGAAATAGAAGAGCTGGGTGAGGAACGTGACTTCGCCTCGAGTACCACTGTAGGGCTGCCAATGGAGCAGGGCCCTGAATCTGAAGAAGGCGACGAGATGGCTGAGGACCTGTCGATGGTCCCGGACGTCAGTGAGGAAGTGCTAGAGGCATAGTATGAGTATGGCCAATGACAAAATTGTTAAACGTACCATATCGTGTGTTTAATTTTTCTTTCATATACAGCCAAAGGACTATTAAAATGTTTTCCCATGAAAGTAAACATGGCTTTTACAAAACAGACGTTGAATACGTTAATCCATATCCTTCAGGAAATGATTGATCACAACGATTTACCAATTCATTGTATATGTAAAAACTCCAATGTAACTTGTATATTACATTTGCAGACTGAAAGTACACAATAGCATGCCGTTATCTGCAGTGCAGGTTGTGTGAGTGTATGTTTACTCCGAACATCAGATTATAGGAAAATAAAATTATGTGTTTAAGTGATACAAAAGACTGTATGATTGTGTGGATAAAACGTGTGTAGGACAGGCTTCTAAATGGTAGGTAGGGCATTGTTCACTGTCTGGCCCCGCACATTTAGTGTAATGGCTACAATGAGATAACAGTGCAAAATAAATGTAGCAAACCAAAAGGGATTTTATCTGATGCAGTTCTGCAGCTCATATCTGGATGTGGCCATGTTCACCCTGTAGGCTAATTTGTTGATTGTTTTATGCACTTAGTTGCTAGTATTTTCAGAAATATTAAATATTTAATATTGTTTGAACTGAAAGTTGCTATGGAAGTAGTACCTCTCAGTGGACATTTCTCATTTCAAATGAACAATAATTTATTAAATATGGTAAAGTAGATGAGTGGTTTCAGCAAGGAATACAGAATTCTGGCAGGATTGGCATTATCTCTAGTTCTGGAAGCAAAACTGGTTTATGTACTAACCAAAATAATTCAAAACTGGATTCAATAAATATCATCAATAAATAAGTACTGTTTTTTTCTGTAATGTGCCTCTGAAACAGCCTGGAAAAATTATTAGAAGTTTTCTGAAATGTGCTGGATTATATCGAATTTGTGTTGAAATTAAAGAGCACACATTCAACAAAGATAAACAGCAAAGTACTATAAAATTACAACAACAAACAAACAAACAAAAACAAGAGGCAAAAATTGGATGGAAATTAAAAGATTTCACTCATTTTTGATTCAGTTACTTGAGGCGAAAGCTAATGCTCACATACGGAACAAATATTTAATTGAAATATCATTATTAAGAAATTGAGTTTTGAGTATATGGACATTAGATCCTATGTTTAAACTATATAGTTTTTCTTGACTTTTCTGCTGGTCTTTGCTTTGGATACTCATAGAGAAAAATTTTCATTATTGTTGCAGAATGAAGATGACAACTACATAATCATAATCATCACATTCTCCTTAGAGGAATGTATGTATATGCACACACACACACATACACACACACTTTGGTATATATTTAATAAAAATCTCTTAAAAGTGACAATTTATTTTTTCAATTTTTTTATTTTTCTATATTTGCTTGAAATTCTAATAGTAAGATGAACATTGATATTAATAGTTCTAATGCACAGAGGAACAAAACAGAAGTAATTATCTATTAGATAAAAGTAAACCTTTTAATAATCTCCTACATTTTTGTTGCTATTGTTTTCTGAAAACGTATTTACTGCAGCTAAGTAGCGTTCAACATTATTACCTTCAAGAAACTTTTAATCCACCCTTTCATTTCAGAGAGAGTATAATTTCTCATTAAATGGAATTAACTCAGCTTATACTTCAAATAGAATCAAAAATTGTCTGTCCAGTGTCTGTTGCTTCAATCAAAAATATTTTATGTTTGATATCTACACTGATTAAAGAATCTTTTAAGCATATGCATGTTAGCATGTTTCTTTTTCCATTTTCATATAAACTAATTATTTCATTGTGTCATAAAATTGAATATGATTTATGTATAAAATATTTGTTTCTTATTGCATAAGAACAAATTTCCTTTTGCTTGAAACTTACCCATCTATTATGCCAGGTAATATTGAATAATTATATTGTGTTCATTGCAAGTTGTATTAATTTTAGAAAAAGCAAATAAATTGGAAGCTCAAAAAACCATGGTATTAACAGTTAAATATTGAAATAATACATAGTTACAGCATTATGTGTTATGCAGCATTTCTATTTACAGTATCTGGAGACAATTTGTCCTAAATATTTGCTTGCATAATTGCAGATCAAAATTCTCACTTTCTTCCAACAAAAACAGTATTTTTGTTGTTTTTGATGTTGTTATTGTGCTTACAATGGAGAACAGTAGATGGCATTCCAGTCTTTACATTACATGCAGTACAATTCTAGAATTATTATGGAAAATATAGAGAAAGAAAGAAAAAGAAACCCTTTTTCACTGACGTCAGCATTTTAAAAAACGAGGTGTAATAGAGTATTGTGCAATTAAGCTATGGTATGCCAGCATCTACCTCCACAAATGCAATGTACTGCAATTAGCTGTGAACACATACCTCATTGATTTGGACAGTGAAGTTTAGCTAGACTGTTATCAGAGAAGAATTTTGAATCTCCCTTAAGCTCTTTTACTGTACGAGTATGAAATAATTAAAATGAAGACAGTGAAAGACATTCACTGATTGAACCATTGGTGTAATTCAGAAATAAATGCACTATGAGTCTAAAATCGAAAATCTGATGTCACAATGATATATTATTTTGAAAGGTGGATTCATATGATAAAATGATGACAATTAGTGCTGATATGACATGCAGCAACATTTATAAGTGCAGCAGAAATGCTCAGCTGCATGGTGGATGTCCAAAACAAATATGGACAAAGATAATATCTTGATATAATTTCATATATGCAGAAGAACAGATAATAAATTTCTACATTTCATAATGAATTATTGCATATCAAAAATTGTTCTGAATGGCATGTCTATCTATAATGTTAATTAAATGAACTATAGTAAGCATTTTACATTCATAAACGCATAATTTTATTGCTTTGTCTTCAACACTGATAAACATTCTTGTGTGTTATAGTCAATGAATTTTTATTTAAAAATTCATTCTGACACTTGTACAGCTGTAAAAATGTTTTTCTGCATACAGATTCTACATCATGTGTGATATAGTTGAGCAAAAACCATGTGAATTATGTCCATGCTGAAATAAATTGGGGTAGGTGCACGATTGTTCTCTTTGAATATACATTTAAATAATTTATTCATTTTTTTAATATAAGTACATTTTGTTTGTGTATGAATTCAACTGTAATAAATTGTATTTATAGTATGAATAATAAGCGAGGCAACATGGCATAACTTTAATGGTCTTGGCCAGGAAAAAGACAAAGAAGTATTGTATACTGAAGAATTACATTTGAGAAGTAGAATTGGAATTATTTCAGTTTTGAGCAGTTATAAGAATGTTATATAAATAGCTCAATGTACAGTACTTTGTGTGGAATTCTATAACACTGCCGACCCTTATTGACAAAAATAAATTATAATGGTGTAGTAGACATTAATAAACAAGAACAATGCAAGTAAAGTGAAGGTCTTTATTAAATTTTCAAAACATGAAAATATGGTATCATATCAAATATTTTGAAGTAATCCAATTACTTATAGGGGAGTAGGTAACAAATTCTGTTGCTTTGAAGTCTCAGATTAATTTTCAGTTATAGTATTGTTCTGTAAAGTGTAATCTTGAAAAAATTAAATACAGAATCCCTTTCAACTAGCTTAGGAGAGCTTTTAATTGGCCACAGTTGTTTTGAAAGTAAAGAATAGAAAGCTCAGGGTGTTCTTGGTAATTGAATTTTCATTAAACAAAATGTAGCTTCCTCTGCTTTTACGATTTGTCCATCAATTCATCATTTTCAGTTTGCAAAACATGTGAAGAAATAGCATGTCAATTTACTCACATTGAAATTATAAGAGTTTTTATTCTTTTCATTTCAACCAAATATTTCCCTATTATTAATTTTGAAGTGTTCTTTCACATTTCAAAATGACTCAAACCTGTATTGCTCTACTGCAAAAATTGTCTCTATTAATGAAAATAAATTTCACTTAGCCACCATCATCATCTTCATTGCTGAAATACTTTGTTCTCAGAATGTGCTAAATGTGTTGAGACATGACTCTTTTATTGATTTCACTGGGTGAGTGAGGCATATGTGTGTAATAAGTGTCAGAGAGAGAGAGAGAGAGAGAGAGAAGTATGAGAAAGAAAGAGAAGTATTAGAAAGAAAGAGATTGTGAGATGATGAAAGTTAATCAATACAAGATGTATTTGTTGTCAGTGAGTTATGTTTTATTCCCTAGCTCTTCATTTCTAAATTCAAAACAAGAGTAGGAAAATGTTATTTGTCAGTGATATATTCATGTTTTTCACTCATTAATTCCAAGTCTCTATGCACTTCACAAACAATTGTTTTAATTTCATTATTGTGGTAAAAACAGTTCTAAAAAAATTTGTTTTTACCACAACTTGAAAGATTTGCCCCTTGAATACACAAGTTGAATTATCATATTTTCCTTTGTTGTAAAGTTTTGAGTAGTATCTTATAAACATCACTAAAATTAAAGTAGAAATGAAAAATTCTATTGATTTCCTGGCTTCAGTGAGCAAAATCAGGAAAGAAACATTGCAAACGTAAAGACTTCTAGCACAAATTGTATTTAGAAAAGAGGTACATATCAGAAGAGGTCACTGTTATCTCATTGTAGTTGAGGATATAGAATCATGACAATATTCATGAATTACTATATTGAAATATTTTGCCTGTTGGAGGCAAAAATATAATCATTTGTTTCAATTTCCCAATTTTTTATTGTTTATTATAAGATATAACTCCTTTATCTTATTTTTAGCCAAACCAACCTCATACATTTATTCTTTTGCAGATAGTAAATTATTTGTTTTTATAGATATCAAGTTTATAGAAAACAATTTGAAGATTAGACTGGTTTTGGGTATATGAGAATTTAATGAATTAGTATTTAAGAAATGATATTTGTCAATGTGACTAAAAAGTATTCAAATCATTACACACACACGCAGATACATATGCCCATACACACACAAACTAATCTCCAAGATCTTCATTCTAGAGGTATCATTATCACATGACATCTAGTTACTGAATGTGCTTCATTATTTAATTCAAGTGTGACTGCAATATATTCAGAGAGAGAGAGAGGGAGAGAAAAAATTGAGTAACAACAAAATTCTGGTTGTGCCCTCTTCTTTATTATCCTTTTAATTTTTTATATACTGGAAGATTTGTTTTATTAGAAAATGTTTTGAATGTAACAAAATGAAGAAAAATATGAAATTTTGAAGAAGAACCCTCTCTCGGAATTTGAATAAATGCATTTCATAAAAATAATTTACAGTAGTTCATTGTTAAGTACATACTACTGTGTAAAAATACTTTCTTTTTGCTCTGGTAGGAAACCAGAAAACAGAAATCATTCACAATAAAGAAATGTGTGCTTGAGTTTCTATCATCATAAACTACAATGCAGACATCTATCTAAGGACAATGGGAATTAATGAATAAATTAGAGTCATTATTTATTTATGTATTTCTTATAAACCTCTGTTAATGCAATTTTTTCCTCCAGCTACAAACAAGTGAAAGCAAACTAATAGACATTTCTAATGAAGATAATGATGATGGTTAGGTTTATGAATGATGACAGTGATTATAAATATGTTCATCACCTTGAAATATCGAAACGTACACTGTTTCAAACCTAAAATAAATGTGCTGCTTCATCCTTTTTTAATAAAAATTTAACAGCATGTTTGTTTTAGCCTTTGCTATATACTTCAAATCTACAAATTTGAATAACGAGCAGGAAAACTTTGTTATAAAAGGTATTCAGCACACTGGCAGATCCAGGGGGGGCCATGGAGGTCATGGCCATGTTTATTATTTAACAAATATCTACAATGGCCCCCCTCTCCCCAATGATTGGCTGGATCCACCCCTGATTCAGCATGAGAAATAATTAATTAGTTTTCAGTGTTACATGGTACTTATAAATTTATCAACTCAAGATAGCCAAAAAATTTAACAATAAGAATATGCAGTGAATACTTTTATTGAGAAACTTTCTTGAAACAATTTTTCTTCCAAATATTACGTCAGTTTTCCATGCTCTGAATTAACTTTTGCAAGTTAACATCACAGATTTCAACTGTGTTCAATCGATCTATTAATTATTAAATTCATATGACTGCTTCCGAGATTTCTACAATTTAAATGTATCTACAGATGAAAAATCAATAAATGTTCAGCATTTCATATTCAGGTTGAAGGAATTCTATTAACTATCTTATCAATCAAAACTTTGGCTCTCAACTTTCATTTATTTCAATGTTAATCATATTTTGAATATGATAGATATTAAAATTCAAAACAGCTTTATCTCATAAAACATGACCTATTTTTGACGAGACTTTTGAAATAAGAGAGTTCTAGGATACTTTCTTGGGTTAAACTATAACTGTTCTCAGTTATAACAATTTTCTAATTTGCATTAAGGGAGCATTGAATTTTGGTTTTTGGTAATTTTCTGTTTGAAACACTGTACATTTTGAAGATATGCCATATAAAATGGTGTATGAGTTTGATATGTAAAAAATGTTGAATACAATACAAGGAATCCTACATTTCATAAATGAAACTGGAAAATGCAGACTTTGATGAAGGTTCTACTAAACAATGAATGTACTTTTGTTTTGTGTTTTGCTCCCATTTCAAAATATAGACTCATTCCATACAAAGTAAAATGGAAATAAAACATTTTCAGTATGTTCTGTCAGAATTTATACATAAAACTGTGTGTTAGTATATGTTTTAACATATCTTTCACAAACCAAGGATTTAAGTGAAGAAGGTTGTTCTTAATATATAGGAAAATTTAGAGTAAATTGTGTAATAGATTTCCCCATACATAGATGATATTTAGTGATTGTATGTTAATTGAACTATGTAAATAATAAAATTAAAACATTCCGCCAAAGCTGTATAATCTGTTGCTAGTGAAGTGCATTTTACAATGAATTTTTGTTTTCTAAGACCAGTACTAGGAATACTGTCAAGATTTTCAGGAACAAATTAAAAATAACAATCATATTGTTAACAACAGAATTAAAAACTACCTCTGTGTATTCAGTGGTACACAAATATGCATGGCTGCTCGTACCTAAATATATATAAAAAAAATTAAGAATTGCAATATGTTCAAGAAGTCTAGTTAAAGGGATGAGACATACTTTGTACAAATGGCAGCATGCATGAGAAAGTCAACTTTATGGTTTTAGGCACAATATTGACCTCAGAATAAACATTAAACAATCATAATCACGTCTTCTGAAGCATTGAAAATATTAAATGCCACAAATGTATATAGAATCTTGGTTAGGTATGATCAATAAAATGTTCCTGATATAAAAAACCTTGTTTCCAGTTTTTAGACTCCCTTATCAATGCAATGTGTATGTGCAAACACTTTATTGAGCTCATACACCATATTTGTATTATTGTGTTGTCATTGTCATCATAGTATTATACTGTTTTGTTCAGATTTATTTCAATTCGACAATATTGAAATCAATTCTTTATGTAAAGTACAATTTGATATATTTCCCTAACTTTCCAAATTAATAGAAGTGTTTTGTGTAAATCACTTGGTTAAGATTAACTCCTTTAGTCCAATTTCTACTCTGATGTCATATTGACAAATGAAATGGAATAAATGTCACGAGTGAACATGCCTCATTTTCATTGTAATGAGCTTAAAGGTTACAGTATTAGATATTTAAAAATATTTAACTCATTTATACATGACAAGCTGATTTGTTGGATTGTGTGTACCTTGTAGCCTGTGTAGAAAATATTCTCTGTTAGAAAACACATTGAATTTTTAAAAAAAGCAATAACTTTGATAATTACAGAAAACATTAATAAAATTGTATGTGCCAGGGCATGAAATGAATGTATAAAAGTATCTTAGATTTAGTTAAGTTATTGTGTAATAAATTTTGATTTAATGGGTAAAGAATGGAAATTCCACAAATCTAGTCTCTGCCCAGTTTTTTGTACATAAACTTACAATTAAAAAAATAAGTTATGAAATACCTCAATATTTGTGGTGATAATAGTAGTTACAGAATGATGGAAAAAAACTGAAAATTAAGACTATACAATTTAGAATATATCTATACATTTATTTATATCAATTCTGATTTTCTGTGAAACATATATAATAAGCATAATAATACTATATTTTTTTTGTAAAAAGTTATGAGTATTCCACATAACAGAATGTGTAGCAATCATATCTTCAACAAAATCTTTTGTAAAACAAACCCAATCACTATTTAAACTTATCACATAAATGTAAACAACAAATTATTTTGGTTAAATCGGAACCCGGTAATTGCCACAGACTGAACCAAGTGCATTTCAGAAGTGAGTCAGTGATTTAGTGTAATTGAGTATTTTAACAATTGGGTCTGCTTCAAAATACAACAATATGATTTTCTGCCAATTTCAAGTTCTGCTTTTGAGTTATTTAAAAAAAGTATGATTAAAAAACCATTCCTTGTTTCAGATAAAGTTTATAATTTCTATTTTCTTATTTTGTCATGACAGTGTACCAATTACTGTAATCTGTGTCTGCAGATATGAATCATGATATATGTTAATCCATTTTTCTCCATTATGAATAGAAATTGGTAAAGGAATGTGTCCCAATGAAATAAATCATTGATGATTATAATTTTCCAGTGATATGGTTGGTAACTTCATGCTTTGTTACATGTTTTGAATAAATATAGTTTCAACAGTGTTATTCAAAATTTATTTAGAAGTATATAATTAACATGCTATATTAAATATAGTAATGTTAACATTAAAAGATTATGGTAGATAATTTATTATATGGAAACTGAAGTTTAAATATATGTATGGTTGTTTAAAATATATTTGGTTAAATTTTCTCTTTATTGTACATCCCAAAACAATTCAACAAAAAAAAAAAATTATTAACAAAATTTATGTCCGATAAAATGATACATTGTACTCGCAAAGCACATCTTTTCCTGCTACAGAAGTTCGTCCTCATAATTAATCATAGATTCAAAATTATGATTTTTTCTTCCTTCTGAACTTCAATCACTGAAAATGAAAAAATGTATTTTCCTTCTGAGTTGAAATAGAAAACTTCTTCTCCAAGCAATACATTTAATATGATTATAAATAATTGTTAAACTCATACCATATAAATATAAAAAAAAAAAATTGTAGTAATAGAAAACTTAAATTTAGTTAAATGGACAATTTACATCTTCAACACCGAATTGTATCTAGGAGATGTGAATCTTGCATACTAGTACTACATGTAGACATGTATAATTAGTCACATGTATTTACCAAGTTCATTAACTAATTTTCTGGTACTATTGGCTGACTGCTATATGATATTTTAATGATTGTGATTTAATGGTTTTTAATAATGCAATAAGAATAATCATTATGTACCACATTATTTATACATACATTGTATTTAGGCCCTACTGTAGTCTACACTTTATCTTTGGTTAACAGGGAGAATGGGTGATTAACTGAAGCATAGATTCCTATAGTCAGTGTTTTTTGTAATGTTTCAGTTTCTTTGCAGTCAGTATATGACCGGAACTGTGTCCGCATTTCCATAACTCGAAGAGCTTGTGTACATCCGTGAGGTCATTTGCGTATTTTGCTTGCAGGGAGTGCAGGACATTCGGATGAGAAGGCTGACGAGGTCAAGCATGATCGTAGGGTTACACGCGATGCAGAGCTCTAGTAAATAAGCACCCCAATTCCTTCATTTCACAAATTTGGACTTTTCGTTTATATCTGAAAAAAGTAGACTTGTTTGTCAACAATACCTAGAAATATTGTCAGCATTTAGATTCACTGTAAGCTCAAGCTGGACATAAGAGAAGAAAAGAAATAGTCAAGAAACTGCAGTAACGAAGCATTTCTCAGCAAAATAACAAAACAAACATTCAATCATCTAATTAAGGAGAAGATGATGATGTGCTTTTCAATGGCAACTCGTAAAGGGTAGGCAAAACAGATTACTAAATATTCGGATCCCAAGAAGGGGGCATGGGAGCCACCACAACCCATTTTTTTTGTTGTAATTTTATTCAATTAAATCAAAACAACCATTATTTCCATGAAACACGAGCAGACATAATTTCAAGATACTCAGATTTTAAAAAAGTGTTGCAAGTATGTGTTGCTTTGGCAATAATTCAAAAATCGGATTCAATATTTTTTCTAGGCGTTTAAGATTCACTAAATTAAGTGTCGGTAAAACTAGCACCTCCACTTTCACAAAACTGAAACATTCTTGTGCTATAATTTTTCATTCCCCCTCCAAAAATTATGGGCTACCTCCCAACACCCCGAAATTAAAATATCAAATTGGGGCTGGTAAAGCTAGCACCCTCACTTACTCAAAATTCAATTTTTTTTTTTGTGCAGTCAAAACAGGTGAATTTTGGGCTCCTGTGGGCCACCTTTCAAAATTTCGAAACTCACGCCTAACTATGAGAACAATAAAAACAACCCCAATTTCTCAAAATTCAAAAATTCTTGCACCATAACTTTGGGCTCTTCAGCGACACCAAACATTTTTTGCTACCCCACAACCCCCCTAAAATAAAGGAACACAACCCCCCTCAAAAGAAACAAATTTTGGGTTCCTAAGGGTCACTTTTCAAAAATTTCGAAACGCAACCCTAACTACGAAAGACAAAAGTGAAAACCACCTACATTTTACAAAACTCAAAATCTTTTGCACCATAATAATGGGCTCTGCAGTGACACGAAAAACATTATTTTTGGTAACCCACAACCCTCCGAAATAAAGGTTTCAAAAATGGCGGTAAAGCTAGAACCCTCAGTTCAAAAATTCAAGCTCAATTCAAGCTCAGTTTAAAAAAAAATTGGTAGGGTCAAAATAAACGAATTTTGGGCTCCTTCATGCCACTTTTCAAAATTTCGAAACTCATCCCTGACTACAAGAACAAAAAATAAAACACCCCCTAATTTTGCAAAACTCAGCAACTTTGGGGCTTATTTTCGGCTCTTTAGTGACACCAAAAACATTTTTTCTACTACCCTCAAAACCCCTAAAATTAAGGTTGAAAAATTTGAGGTGGTAAAGTTAGCACTCCCATTTACTCAAAATTCAAAAATTTTAACTGAGAAAACAAAAAATAAAACCTCTTCAATTTCTCAAAATTCAATAATCTGGCTCTGTAATTTTGGGCTCTTTAGTGGCACCAAAAACATTTTTTTCCCCACTTATCCATTCTTTCTAAAATGTGGAAAATCATCAGCAAAATATATCAGACTTTTTTCTCAACTTTTCATTCCTAAATTAATAAACTCTAGCATATTTAACAAAAGTAAATAAGGAATTTGCTAATAATTGTAAACATTTTAGAAATTAAGATGTGACTAAAATAATTTTGTGCTTGTCATGTTATTCTTGAAAGAAAAAGGGAAAAGTAATCAAAACTATCCCAATTTTTTTCTGGACTTCAATATTTGCGTTGTTGTATAAACAAAAATACACGACTCTCATGACCAGTAATCCAATATTGTATAAAACACATGCAAAGGAATGTGACAATGCCCAAAAATAATTTTGGGCTGCTCTCCATGCTTTCCAAAAAAAATGGAAAGTTCTCATGCAAACTCTATCAGACGTTTTGCACACTTTCTCATTCCTCAGTAAATAAACACATGTAAAGATATATGACAAAGCCCAAAAATAATTTTGGGCTGCTATTCATTCTTTACAAAATATGGAAACTTCTCGTGCAAACTATATTAGACATTTTGGACACCTTTTCGTTCCTCAGTAAATAAATTCTAAAATACTGAACGAATGGAAATAAAGAATTTATTGGTAATTGCACACATATTGGCAAATAAAATATGACACTTAAATAATTTTGGATTTGTCTCGTTAAATTATATAGTTAATTAACAATATATTGTCAAAACGGCATATGACTCCAAAATAATTTTGGTCTTGTCTCATTCTTTTTTAAAAAAGGGGAATACTAATAAAAACAGTCCAATTTTTTCCGATATTCAATATTTCTGTTGTTATAAAATCAAAACTACACGACTTTCGCTAACAGCAATTCAATATTGTATAAAACATAAGTAAGGGGTTAGGTCAAGGCCAAAAAAGAATTTTGAGCTTATTCCACTGTTTCTACAAATGTAAAATTCTCAGGTATTTTAGATTTTTGCATCCTTTTTACTTTCTCGCTACGAAGTAAAGAGTGTAATACTGCGCGAAAAAGCGGCGAATTTTTGGCAGAAAAATCTCTTATGACAGGGCCTTGATAATGAAAAAGTGAATAAATCCATTTGCTAAATTTAGAAAAAATCCTCTACACAAAGCGTAGCGAGAATCCATGTTTTGTGGGTCCTTAAAACCGAAAAATCGAATGACGGCAAAACGTCCGTCAGTCTGTCTGAGAACAACGCTAGCGTCTAAACCGTTCAGCCCATTTTCTCCAAAATTGATATTCTTCAATCGATCTGACTGATGTCGCGGCCCTTTGAATTTGAAACCGATATTTTAATTTTGGGGGTACATTACATGCAGCCCCTGGGATATTTTCAAAAAAAAGTTTTTGTTAGATAGTGTGAAGAATTTTAAGAGAATGGTGCAAGTCTAATGTTGTTGAAAACCCCGATTTTTCAAAAATTGCAAAAGTTCGATTTTTTCAATTTTTGGAAAATTTTAGTATTTTTCGCTTAATTTTGCGTGAAAATAAGGGTGAGAAAGTACGTGCTGTTTTAGCACCATTCGTTCATTCGTCTGTAAATAAACTCTAAAATTCTGAACGAATGTAAATAAGAAGTTAATTAACAATTACGGGTATACATATTGGGAAATAGGATGTGACTCACAAAAATTTTGGGCTTGTCTTGATCTTCTTGAGAAAATAAGAATACTTTTCAAAATAGTCCACTTTTTTTCGACATTCAGTGTTTGCGTTATTATAAAATCTAAACTACATGGCTTTCGCATTCGGCAATCCAATATTCTCTCAAGCGCCTGTAGGGAATTACGTTAAAGACACAAAATTATTTTAGGCTATTTTCCATTGTTTTAAAAATGGATCACTCTCATGCAAAATGTTGGTTCATTTTTTCATTTGTAGATAAATAAACCCTATAATTCTCAATAATCGAAAATAAAGAATTTATAAATAATCGTACTCATGTTAGTAAATAGGATGTGACTGTGAAATAATTTTGGGGTTTGTCTTTGTTCAACTTGAGAAAAAGGAGAATACCAATCAAAACAGCCCATTTTTTTTCGATATTCAATACGTTATTATAAAATCTAAACTATGTGAACGCACGTATTTGTTTTTTTTTGTTTTTTTTTTGTTTTTTTTAACTAATAGTTTGCCAATGGAAGAAAAGTACGATAATGAAGATGAAGGTGAACCTGAAAGTGCTCATGCTGTTTGTGAAGGTTCTGTTGGGGACGACAATGCTTTCACTGGAACGAGTTGTTCCAAAACGGCCATGTTGTTATCAGAACCAACTGAAATACAAGGAAGTTTCACTATCAGATTGTACCTGACAGATTTGATGTTACAAGTCCATCTTTAAAAGAATATAAAGATCCAACATTAGCAATCTTATTAAATAAGAATCCAACTTCGTGGATCTCAAATGATGCTACTAGAGATCTAATAGCAAAAAATGCTTTGAACAAAACGTAGGATTAGATTTCTTTAACAGGATAAGAGCGTACAAAGAACAAAAGATATATTTGAGTAAATCTCTCTTTGAACGTAAATTAAAAATGGAGAAGTTTATGAAAGGAAATGGATGCTTTTCTGTAAAAGAAAAGGATCAGTTTTTGTGGCCATTGTTTAGTGTTTAACACTAAAGAACGATCACAATTTGTCGACAAATATGGTTTCAATGATTGGAAAATGGAGAGGGTCGAGCATGTCACCATGAAAATTCGCCAGTGCACAAATCTGCTATAATTACTCTAAAAGCGAGGGGAATTTATCTTAACCGTGTTGACAGTTTACAACTAGACAAAGAAACATACTATTGGAGAAACGTACTAACTAGAGTTGTAGCGGCTCTCAAGGCCCTGACATCAAGAGGCCTCACTTTAAGAAGCGACGAGATATTTGGATCTGTCAGAATGGAAATTTTCTTATGGCTTTAGAGCTGATATCCGAGTTCTTTCCAACCTTAGCGACACACATTGAAAAGCACTGTAATTGTAATAGTGGCAATACTAATTATTTCTTTTCCAAGACATGCGAAGAGGAAATTGAGTTAATGATTCAAAATGTTACGCAAGTAATTTGTGAAGAGTTGAAACAAGCTGAATACTTTTCTCTCATCGTAGACTCGACTTCAGACATGTCACGTGTACTCCGGTTAGTCCTTGCTGTTAGATGTTTCAAGTGACGGTGTGCCCTGTAAAAGATTTGATTCCTTCATTCCATCAGCTGGTCATAGTTCAGAATGAATGTTTTAAGTGTGTTATGAATGAGCTATAAAATCTGCAAATAAACATTGATAAATACAATCTTACGATAATGCTCAAATGTGGTCGGTGTTTACAAAGGTCTGCAAGCAAAAATAAAGAAAAAAATTCCTTTAGTTTTATTCAACCCGGGTGGGGCACACTCCCTAAATCTTGTTGGATCGTCTGCTGCAGAATCTTACAAAGAAGCATGCACATTTTTCATGTTGCTTCAATAAATATATGTATTTTGTACGTGCTCTACAAAGCGATGGGAATGCCTAACAAGCGTTATGGAAGAATTTTATCAGAATAAGAAGACAATTAAAAAAGAGTGTCCTACTCGATGGTCATAAAGAGATGACACGTGCCAAAGTTTACGAGAGTATTGAGAAAAGGTGCATATTGCTTTGACAAAAATTTCAGACACAACAGATAAAGCAACAACTAGATGTGAATCCCGAGGAATCCGTCGAAGTTTAGAACGTTTCGAAATTGCTATTATGATGGGTTTCCGGATTACATACGTTAGCCAAGCGGAATTGAGGATGATTTGTTGGTCAGAGATGTATGGCTCTTTTGAAGAATATTTCACGAAACAGAGAAACTATTTTGATTACTTGCAGGAATTGGCCATGGATATAACCAAAACTTAAACTTACGAAAAAGACAGCCAAAAAGAAAAGTTTAGCCTGACGAAGACCGAAGTGAAGAAATAAACTTCCTGGCAGGGATGACCTTAAAATTAACACGATGTTATCAATTATAGATTCTTTTGTTTGTGAATCCAAGAAAAGAAAAATGGCCTATGATGAGTTTGAAGACCTATTCTTCTTCTTAACTCAGTTATGTGACAACAAGATAGAAATAGAAGAGGAATTGAGGAAAATGCCATCAATCTTTACCATGTCTACACAAATGATTTGGATTCGGGATTCACTAAAGAGTGCTCCCACTTTCAAAAGTATTGTGCTGTGGGGATTGATCACCCATTTGATAAATCGTTAGATGGAATTTCGAGATGTCTGAGGTATAATTCCTTACAAGATAATTACACCAATTTGGACATTGCTTTTAGGATAAGTTTGTGAATACCTGCTATAAATTACGCGGGAGAACGTTGTTTTTCCTTGCCTTAGAAGTGTTAAGAACTATCTACAAACTAGTATTTATGAATTATAGTTAAACTCACTTTCTTTTCTTTGTATTGAGGCAAATACAACAAAAACACTTTCTTATGAGGACATTATTACCGAGTTTATACTATGACATTATTAACGAGTATATACCAAAATAATTTATATTAATTCCCCGATTTATCTTATTTTGGTATTTACTTGGTATTTTATTTTTATTTTATTTTATTTGTATTTGTAGACTGATGATGACGGCAAAGCCGTCGAAAGCCGTCTCTCTGAGTAATATTAAGTTGACGGAGATGACTTCCCTTATTTCTTCACAGATCTTCAATTACGCAAAACATAGTCATTAGCATTAAAGTATAAAAGTATGTTTAAAAATGATCACTGCTCTCCAAGAACAAATTAATTAATTAAATTCGAAGCCCATTTTATTTTTTCAACGAATCTTGAAAGACATTAATAAAAAAACAA